>JAOQMR010105563.1:0-12240 GCA_027563865.1 Erythroxylum pelleterianum
ATATTATAAACCAAATAATCAGAACATTAAGGTCTCACGAGTCAAAGCATAACAATTGGAATTCCCCGACTAAAATAACTTAGCTACTCATAACGAAATTAAACAAAATAGAATTCTTATTTAACATAATCTAAATAACAGGGAAAAGAAAGAAAAACTAGAAAAACAGAAATCTGGAAAATCTGCCCTGCGTCCCCCTATTGCATGCGTCACTGTTGTTTGTTTTCAAAAGTCAAAAGAAGGTTCCCCCCTTGCTGTCGTCGTTTGCTTCCTTATATCCCTAGGTTTTTGTTTTGTTCTCCTTTGAAAGTATCGTGGGCCCTCCTTGATGGTCTCTTTTAGTGAACAACATGGGCCCTTTTTAATTAACCAAAGGCTTTGAAATCTTCCTCTTTTGGGCTGCCACGTTGCTCTCCCATTTAACTTGCCTCCACTTTGTTGATTTATTTTCCTATGCGTTGGCCTTCAATTTAATGCCCATCTGATTTTCATTTGTTTTGCGTCAGATACGTTTTCCTCCAGCCCTCATTGTGTGACCTTATGCGTGACTCCCCTGGATTGTTGATTTGCTCTCCATAATTTTAATTTCAAACGCCCAACTGTTGCTATTTTCCTCTTAATTCCCCACGTCATGCAAAGATTGTAATTTCCTACAAGGATACATTAAATCAAATTAAGTCCCAATAATTGAATCAATAAGAGGAATAAAAAAGGGTAATTAAAACATAAATATTAGACAAATATGCACTTATCAGGGACCTAGACTGGCTTCCGAGAACGAATGGATTCATAGCAATCTGGGAGGGTATTTTGCTGTTTTGGTCGGTGGTATGAAGTTCCCGTATGCCCTGGTTATTGACGAAGCGTGCTGCGCCTATCAGCTGAGGCCGAGCCAAATTCCTCCGAACAGTGGGAGGTTTATGAACGGTTTGGCCTTGCTCTGCCATCAGTTCGGGTATCCCCCATCGGTCGGCATCCTGCGCCACTTCTTGAGAATGAACCAGAGCTCGAGTATCGCGGCCGGGATCCCTCACCTCTAATACAGAGATGCGCGTTATCGCCCTACTGGAACGGCCTTGAAAGTCCAAGCTTGGAGGACAAAGTACTTCTTCGTGAGGCCCCCAGGATCGCCCTTTGAGTCCAGGCCGTGGAGATATCCTCTGGCCGAACAGTGGAATGATCTTTCAAATGTGTCCCTTACTAGGGAGGAGGGGGAGGAGATCGATCGCATTAAGGTGCTCGGTCGGTATGACTTCGATCGCCTCATTCTGGGATATGGTGGAGGGGCCTCGGCTGATTCGTTCTTACCCGACCCCCCGCCCCGAATTAGCGGACTAGGAGAAGAAACTGTCCCTTCTGGTTAACCCTCTATAGTTTAATTATTTTCCATGTTTATAAGTGTTGGTTTCAATTTCTAACATGTTTTCATATTCGTGCAGCGGAAAGCTGCTGAGCCTTCAAAGACAAAGGGCCAGGGTAAGGAAGGGTAGGTCAGCGCGGAGGTCGCTCAGCCTACTTTGCCCAAGCAGAATGTCGCTCGGCCTACTGCTCCCGAGCCGTCTGCAGCGCTCGTTTTGGTGGCTGACCCCGTGCAGCCAGCAGTGATGACCCGATCGGCGGGTGAGGGCCTAATGGCCATAGAGGAGGAGGATGAAGAGGTGGAACCACCTCTTAAAAGGAAAAAGACTGTTCGGGTTCTTGACCGACCGCCCTGCTCGTCAGATACGAATAGGGAGAAGGGAAAGGAGAAGGAAAAAGAGAAGAGCAAAAGGAAAGAGCGAGCGGCCGGCTCGAGGAAGTGGGTGTCCACCATCTGTCTGGACGAGGCTGCATCGCTTAGGGACATCGACGTGTCCCTCAAAATTGCCCAGAAGGCTGTTCCTCCCCGGGATGAGGAGGTTTTGGATAAAGTGGACAATAAGGAGCTATTGGGTAGTCTCGTGCGCAGCTGCATGAGGGGTATGTCGCTCGCCTTTGCCACGTACCGGTGCCTCGATCTGCTCGATGGGACCTCCAAATTTTTAGACCGGGAAGTCAATGGTCTTCACGAGCAGGTCCGTATTTTGAGAGCCGAGCTTGCGGAGGCGAAGGAGGAGAAGGACTTTTTGCGGGCTCAGCTCTCTTCCTTCGAGGAAGAGAGGAAAACTTGGGAGGAAGGTATGAGCATGTTGAGGGCTCAGCTTGCCTCAGGGGGGGAGGAGAAAAGCAAGGTGGTCGCAGCAAAGGATGAGCTGGCGAAGCAGTGCGAGGACATGAAGGGGCAAGTCCTTGTGGCCAACGCTGCGGCCAAATTGGAACCAGAGCTTCGTGCGAGGGCCGTCCGTGACTGCCAACAAGCGCAGATAGAGAAATCGAGGACTGAGGAGGAACTGTTGGAGCTACGAAGCTTTGTCAGGGAGGAGAGGATCAAGGCAATCAAGCGATGGAAGGTGCGGCACTTAAATGATGAGTGCATGGAATTTGCTGCCGATTTCGCGCTTTCCATCTTGAAGAATTGCCACAGCGTCTGTGTCCCTGACGGGTTGGAGGGTCCTTCCTTTGAAGATTATGCCGAGCTGATGATTCCCTCCGAGCTCGGCCTTTCCCTTGAGGAGATAAGGGAGATAGCGGAGACAGAACGAGAGGCATTTTCAGATGAGATGCTAAATCTGAGTTCGGATGAGGAAGAGTGGAGAACTCGAGGGAATGTCTCTCCGACTGCTCCGATCGATCCCAATCCTGCGTTGCCATCCTCCTCCCATGCCGATCCAGCTCCTGCTGATCCAGCTCCTTCCGATCTAGCTGCTACCGATCCAGCTGCTATGACTTCTCCTCCTGCCGAAGGGCCCAACTAGCTTACGCTATAGAACCCTCAAAGCTCACCCGGTCAGGCTTGCTGCGGTGAAAATTGTGGTCTTGTAAAGAATTTGGCTGTCACAGGACTTGTCAGCACAAATATATCAGAACCTATAATGGACAGATTGTTTGACTTTGGCATGGAGAAGCTCATTGATGATACTTGCAGTAGACTGTGTAGGAAGGATAATATCGCTAAATGGAGAAGCTCATCTGGTCGAGCTTGTGACCAGAACGAAAATGTAAAGAAATAAAGATTTCTTATTTTTATCTTTTGTTGTCTTCTCAATTTTGCGAACGTAGCTTGTATTGTCATTAGTTTTGCACAAAGGTTTGCTTTTTCATATAGCAGGTGCGTCGACAAACCCTTCAACCGATCGACGTGAAAGAAACCAGTCGAGCGGTGTTGAGTAAGAGCGATCCAAGACTCTGTTCTTGGCACCGCCCGGTTCCAAGATCCCGTCTTGGTAACCTGGCCGAGCGATGTCGAGGCCGAGCGATCCGAGAATCTTTTCTCGGCATCGCCTGGTTCCAAGATCTCGTTTGGAACCTGGCCGAGCGATGTCGAGGCTAAGCGATCCGAGATTCTGTTCTCGGCATCGCCTGGTTCCAAGATCTCATTTGGAACCTGGCCGATCGATCCAAGATTCTGTTCTCGGCATTGCCTGGTTCCAAGATCTCGTTTGGAACCTGGCCAAGCGATGTCGAGGCTGAGCGATCCAAGATTCTGTTCTCGTTATCGCCTGGTTCCAAGATCTCGTTTGGAACCTGGCCGAGTGATGTTGAGGCCGAGCGATCCGAGATTCTATTCTCGGCATCACCTGGTTCCAAGATCTCGTTTGGAACTTGGCTGAGCGATGTCGAGGCCGAGCGATCCGAGATTCTGTTCTTGGCATCGCCTGGTTCAAAGATCTCGTTTGGAACCTAGCCGAGCGATGTTCGATGGCAATCAGTCCGTCTTTTCGTTCTAGCGCATTTTGGCGACTCTTTTTACCGAGAAACTTGAAAACCCTTTATTAATGATGATAAGGGCGTGGGCCGTTAGAAAACCTGACTGGCAAGGCCAGAAAAAGGTACCCACTACAAATACGTAAGCAGCAATAAAGTACAAGATAAAGAAATAAATAAAGCAAAGCTTATCTATTGATAAAACGCCTTCAGGTTTTGAGAGTTCCAGGGCCTTAATAGAATCTTGCCATCAACGTTGCGCAGGATGTAGGAGTCGTGTCCGACTTATTTAACCACTTGATAGGGTCCTTCCCACGTCTGTCTGAGCTTTCCGAGGTGCTTCCCAGCTGCCTCGGCCTTTCTTAGAACATAGCCACCAATCTTTATGTCGCTCGGCCTTACCCTTTTGTTGTAAAAACTTGTTGGCTTTTGTCTGATGGCTTCTGATCGAGCGGCTGCCCTATCTCTGTCTTCACTGAGAAGCACAAGTTCTACTCTGCGGGCTTCATCATTCCGCTCTTCTTCGTAACTCAATACTCTTTGGTTGTGCAGTACCACTTCCACTGGAACTAGGGTTTCTACCCCAAAGGTCATCCTGAACGGTGTTTCTCCTGTGGCTCCGTTCGGGGTAGTTCTGTACGCCCACAACACTTCATCTAACTCATCTACCCAAGACTTACGTCTGTCTAAACGCTTCTTGAGGGCATTCATTATCTTTTTATTGGTGTTTTCCACGAGCCCGTTGCTTTGAGGATGAGCTACTGAAGTCAATTGGAGCCTTATCTTTAGTCGCTCGTAGAAATCTTTGAACTTCTTCTGCCACTATTAAAAACTTCTTCTGCCCAGGACCGAGAGAAAAAGGTCCTAGTATATCCATTCCCCATTGAGCAAAAGGGATAGGATGGCTCACGATTTTCATCCGCTCGGTCGGCTGGTGAGACAGGTTACTGTTTTTCTGACAAGCCTCACATCGGTTAACTTTCTCTTGGCAATCTTTCTTCATTGTCGGCCAATAATACCCTTGTCTAATCAATCTGTGAGCCAACATTCTGCCTGCTAAGTGATTTCCACACATTCCTTCGTGGACTTCAGCCATCGCCTGCTCTGCCTCTTCTTCGCTCAAGCAGCATAGTAGCAGCCAGTCGTAGGATCGCTTGTACAGGATGTCATTAATGATTGCATATTCGGCTGCCTTTACCCTTAGCTTCTTGGCCTCCAAGGCTTCTTCAGGCTGTACTCCCTCAAGGAGGTACTGTCTAATCGGTTCCATCCAACCTGATCGCTCGGCGTCTACTTCAAGGACTTCATTGATTTTCTGAATGCTAGGCCGGTCTAGTCGTTCGACCATAATGTTATTTTTTGCATCTCGATCGGAAGCCATTTTGGAAAGCGCGTCTGCCTGAGCGTTTTGCATCCTTTCTATCCTGCTGGCCGAGTATTCTTCAAAATTGCTCAACTCTTGCTTTACCAATTCCAAATACTTGATCATGTTGTTCCCTTTGGCCTCGTACTGCCCAGTAACTTGGCCAACCACTAGTTGGCTATCATTGTACACCTTTAAGTGCTTCACCCCCATCTCTCTTGCATCTCTCTTTACGCACGTCTCTTACCACTATTTAGCTCAAGTGGTAAGAGGCATGCGTCTCAACGCAACAAATCCGTGAGGCGGACAATACCTTGTGGTTTGTATACCATCGTAGCCACAATGTGGATCGTATATCATCGTAGCCACACCAAAAGCGATCCACCCTGAAGGTATTGTCCTTTTTGGTGCGTGGGCGCGTTTTCGCCTCTTTGGTGTGAGGTAACGCTTGAACTCGTGACCTTAAGGATTTGGTGGATTGCGATACATGCTTCTTACCATTGAGCTAACCCCTGACCTCAATCCACCAAATCCTTAAGGTCACGGGTTCAAGCGTTACCTCACACCAAAGAGGCGAAAACATGCCCACGCACCAAAAATGACAATACTTTCAGGGTGGATCGCAATCCACGTCAGGATGTATAAGTAAACGACTTCAATATCTAATCAAAGTTGAATGCATAAAAGTAAATAATATGTAAAAAGTATAAAAAGCAAAAGCAGAAAGTCGCGAGGAAAAAGAAGATAATACCTGTAATATATAAGTTCGGCTAATATAAGCTAGAAACAAGTCTTCTTTTTATATTGGTTGATGATGAAAGTTGAGACAAGCATACATGTGACGATATTATAATTAACAAGTGTAAATGGACCATTTCAAGTGTAAACGTAAGTTTAAAAATATGCTACACTATCGAATAAAGATTTTTGCATTAGGAAAGTTTTATAAGTTTAGTTTCTCATGTACTCAATCTAGAATGGAAAATTTTCATTCTCCTTATTATATCCTTTTGACTATATCCTTTTCACACTTGATTAGATTGATGTTTACAGGTCATACATCTCAGGGGGAAAGGGTCGCATATCCACCTAACCATCAAAGTTAAAATCAAGTAGTCTTCTCATGAGTGCACTTGACAACCAGACCGACTATCCAAGACCCAGCTGCCAAGCTTATGCAAGTAATCCACTGCTTCCAATCCAACTTCTCAGTGCCTGCTACTTTATTTATAACTTCAACCATAATAACTTGAACCAAAATTGTGATCATAAACAGTACCAGGAACATCTTGCTCTTCTTTAATCCGTCAAATATCTTCTTCTTGTCCATCACCCCGACGTTAACTAGATTGAAAACTTGACAAAGGACGAAAGTGTTGAACACAAGGGTGTGGGTAACATTCTCAGTCAAACCAAAAACGGAGGTTCCCTTGAACAGTAATGTCAATAGCACAATCACCTGGTACAAAACCTCAGCAGCTAGGTTTTTACACATGAGTGTACTGACCATCAATAGCTCAGATTGGTTCACAGGAGGCCTTGAAAGCATAACATCATCACTAGGTCGTTCTCTAGCTAAGGCTAGTGCTCCCAGTGTGTCAACAATCACATTAACCCACAGTAACTGGATTGCACTCAGAGGCACCTGACCGAATGAAACTGCGGCAATGAAATTTAGGACAAAGGCTGCCACATTTACTGTGAGCTGAAATTGGATGAACTTGCCAATGTTGTTGTAGACACTTCTTCCCCTCCTTAAAACATTCACCACAGAAAGGAAATTGTCGTCCAGAATGATCATGTCTGAGCTCTCCTTAGCCACTTCGCTGCCATGTATTCCCTTGGCGATCCCAACATCAGCTTCATGTAGAGCAGAAGCATCAAGGACTCCATGGCCAACCACAGCCATTGGAGAATCTATCTGCTTCATGCTCTTCACCAGCAGACGCTTAACATCTGGAGATACTCTAGCTATAACTTTGGCTATTTTAATCTGCTCCATTATCTCCCTTTCTGAGCAGCCTCTTAATTTTGCTCCATCCACTACAAATCCATCATACTTGTCTTCCTGAGGATTGAGAATCCCACACTGTGTGGCCACGGCTATTGCTGTATGCATATGGTCTCCAGTGACCATTATAACCTTCACCCCAGCGGCTTTGCACAATTTTACAGCTTCTGGAACTCCTCTACGACATGGGTTGTCCAGTCCTAGAAATCCCAACAAGGTGAGTTCATTTTCTTCGAGATTAGAGAAGACTTGTACACTATCTTCTGTAACTCTTTTGTGGGCAAACCCGATGCATCGAAGGCCTTTCTTTGCCATGCCAGTGATTATGTCCTCAAGCTGCTTCCTGTCTTCGTCAGTCATGAATTTAACTTCTCCATTCCTCTCATAGAAGTGTGAACACATAGCCAGTATCAACTCAGGAGCTCCTTTCCAATGAGTGTGAATTTCCTTCTCTTTCCTTTTCCTAATCAGTACCCCACTTCTCTTCTTCTCAGAATCAAAGGCCTCGGCATCCATTACCTCACAATTCCCCTTTATTTCACTAATGCTTATTTTACTAATCCTTGTACAATTTTCTGGCATTGCCCAAGCAATTAATTGTTTCTCAGTAGGGCTACTGCAAATCTCAGGACCTGACTCTGAAATTAACCCTCTTACGAAAGAAGAAGTATTTAAGATCGCACCTTCATTAAGCAGCTCAAGGGCCTTGCTTGCGATCGAACCGTCATCATCATACAAAACTGACTCTCTTCCCACCCAAACCTCAGCAACTTTCATCTCATTTCCAGTGAGAGTACCAGTTTTGTTTGTGCAGATTGTGGCTACCTTACCCATTATTTCACAAGCTGAGACTTTACGAGGCCTAACTTTGTCTTCCTCCATTTTCTGGACAAAATGGGAGAGAGTTAGAGTGACGGCCAATGGCAAACCTTCAGGGATCGCTAGTTCGACTACAGCTACAGCTGAATTGATAAAAATTACGATTGTCTTGAACATATCAAAAAGCTTTGTCTCTCCACTATTAAAGAACAGCACCAAGAACACAATCATTGCCACGACCAATCCAACCTCACCAATCTGAGAAGCTAAACTGTGGAACTGCACTTGAAGGGGTGTGTGATGTTCCGGTTCTCGACTCATAGCTCTCATCGTGCCAACTGATGTAACTAACATAGAACCATAGCCATCAATCACCTTTGAACCAGAAAGCAAGAATGGATTGTCTCCGACTGTGACCTCAACCGTGTTTCTCTCTCCCGTGTTGCTCTCTCCGGTCACCACAAATTCCTCCACCTTAAGAGAAAAACCCTTCAATAGTAAACCATTTGCAGGTAGTTGATCACCTACCTCCAAGAACACAACATCTCCGACCACAACTTCAGAGGCTGATACGTTACATTGTCTCCCACATCTAACAACCAGCACCTTGAAATCGGTTCTCTCATAAGAAAGCTGCTGCAAACTTTTTGAAAAACCAAAGCTGCTTGTAGCAGAGACAACAACTACAAACAATACCGCAACAATATTAGTTACACCGTCGAACCAACCGTGCTTTAGTCCATGCTCGTAAATCCCAAATCCCAGAGAGATAAGAGCGCAGACCAACAGGACTATGGAAGTCATGCTTTTAAGTGCTTCGAGGACAAAGAAGAGAAAGTTCTTGGTGGGCAATCTCTTGTAAGTATTGGAACCAAAGTGCCGTTTCCTCTTCAGGAGATCATTTTCATTGCCGGAGATACCATTCGATAAGTCGCTTTGAAGAGTTGTAGTAAGTTGAACAACTCCTCCTTCTTGGTTCAGGGACCCAAAGTTTTTGCCTTTGACCATGTCGGCTAGTGTTTTTGGATCGATATGGAAAGGCCGGACTTGGTTCTCATCTTCTGCGGCATTCCCATGAACATCAACAACATGAGCAAGTGATAGGGAGAGAGGGGACAAATTTGTGGCCATGAAAGCAATATGCCTGTGCGTTCAAAATCGAGAAACAAAACGTTTTGCTATGGAAAGAATCTTAATCTAGATTCTGAGTAAGAGCCGAGGACAACACCGCAGAAATGTCTGATATAGGAATATTTGTAATGGATCTAGGATTTAAGAGGGAACAACATTGGCAGTACAGGAGTACAAAACAGGAATTTTTTATTTTTTGGGGATCTTCAGATATGTAGATCAACAGCAGGGAACGGAAAATGAGTACGAGAGAGCGGTATCATGAAGAAAGCAGAGATAAAAAGGAAAAAAGAGAAGAGTAGTGGAGATGATAGCCGTGGCGGGTTTGCGAGCCTAGTTTCTTTTTGGGTCTTTCCTTTGTAAGCAAAAAAAAAAAAGAGGGAGGACTCAGGCTTGACTCTAAGGTTTGAGCAGGAAGGTTGGCTTTTGCCATAGAAAAGATTCTCTTTTAGTTTACTCGGTTTGGAACTTTGGACACATTTCTCCTTCGATTACTTAACTATGATCCACCAATCTCATCTAGGTCTTAATTACGAGAGCTTTTTGGGTGATCCAAATGTTGTTTCTTTTGTTTTACTCTTCTTCCTTTTGTTGCTTTTGACTTGTTTCCTATAAAAAAAATTACCCACCAAGAAATCATGTCTGTCATAAATAAAATTAATAAAGACTAATGTTATACTAAAATGAGATAAAAATTAAAATACAGATTAATCTTACTATAAGTTTGAAATATAAGGTTATGAAGTATGAGAAAAAGGATTTAGTTTCGTACAGATATGTACGTAGGCATTAAGGGGTTGTAGGAGGAAAAGACTGATTTGTGCTTGCCATGGTCTTATTTACTACAATGATGGATGATTATGAAACATGACAAGCACAGGATAACGAAACAGATTATCTAAACCACAGATGAGACCTGTGTCAATGCCTTTGTTACAATGACTTTATTGAGTATCGCATATCACATAACTTTGAATTATTTATTAATTAAGTTATTTATTTTATAATACATAATTAATAGATTATCATATATTTAATAGAATTTTGTTTTATTAGTAAAAGAAAGAAAAAAACACCGACACTATAATTAGAGGCAAGCGTGTTTGGTTCATGAACTATCTGGGCTACAACAAACATTCCTATAGAAGATTGAGACTCTATATATCTAAATGTAATAAAAACAAATATAACATATTTCTTTTTCCAGTCTATGAATTGACCGTCCCCTTAATTATTAATTTTCAAATGCCCTTTGGACTTACTGAATAAGGACATCTAATTGGGCTTCCTCATTTCTTTGTCCTTTCCCAAGTTGGAGCGATCCCAAGTTGACCATATATCCATGCATTACGTAATTAAGTATATGCCAGTAAAAATAACAAACATAAATGTTATACTAATGAGGGTTAATCTTAACTTACCTAGAAAATAGACAACGCAACATGAGACTTTAAAAAAATGTATTAATGTTAATTTATAATTTAAAAAATTCGAGGTTATGTTCTTGAGCTTGATAATAGACATGAGAAGATACTCATTAATGGAAAGAATGTACACGACCAACAGCCAAACACAGAACTAAGCTACAAAAAGCATAACTTTGAATTCAAAGAGACAACGGCAGTTGCCTCAGCGGCGAAAAGTTTAATATGACCAATTTCTTATAATATGATAATTGACTCATCTTAAATCAGCTAATATAATAAAAAATGCTAATTAAAAATGTTTTAATTACCGAATGCTTTTGAAAAGAGAACGAAGTTAATTTCTAGCACGGAAAGTCATGACAGGAAATGAAGCATGCATGCCTTTACTACACATAAGACAACTATTCATTTTTAATTGATAGTAAAGCATACATAGTACGGATAGATGATAGGTTCAAGTGGCTCCTTCACCAATATCTGTTTAAATATGAATATGGTCCCCCATTCAGGGTTCAGTGCAGAATGGCCCATCTGTTTCGTGATAACAACAAGATGTTTGAATTTCTGTTTTTTAAAGGAAGAAAGACGAAACAATTATATGATAATTAATTGTCAGAATATCAAAAAACATTGACAAGATGTTATTGACTCTCAATCTCTCCAAAGGACCAAATTCAAATGGTATAAAATAATCCTTTTCTTTTTCTGCTTCCTTTTCTGAATTTATTTCACTAAACAAGGGCGTACAATGGATGCACCCACCAAAAAACTAGTGAAGATTTTTCCTTCATACTGGATTATTTACTTTTATAATAAATCCAAAATATATACAAAAGTATGTGTTCTCAAATTTGATGGTCTAAGCATGGATAGAATGGAAGAGTTGTAAATGTTCTTTGTAAAACAAACAAAAGAAATTCAAAGAAGTTGCTTATATTTTTCCTCGATTGGTTAATCCGTGATTAATATTAAAAACAATCAAGATTAATATTTAAAATTTCACTCCATCCAAATTTTGCGTTGACCATGTGCATGTGCATGCATTACGTAATTCAGTATGTGCCAGAAAAAATAACAAACATAAATGTTATACTAATAAGGGTTAATCGTAACTTACCTAGAAAATAGACAACATAACATGAGACTAAAAAAATATTAATGTTAATTTATAATTTTAAAAATTCTAGGTCATGTTCTTGAACTTGATAATGGATATGAGAAGATGTTCATTTATGAAAAGAATGGATACGACCACCAAGTCCAACCAAACAAAGAACTAAGCTACAACTTTCATCCGAAAGAAAAGCAAAAATTCAACGAGACAACGACAGTTCCCTCAACGGAGAAAAGTTTGTACGCGCTATGTAGGGTGATTTATCCAATGTTCTGAATATCGTACCGGACTTGGTACTGGATTGGGCTCTGGAACAAAACTGTACCAGTACCGGTACCGGTACCATTTCGGAATATTTTTTAAATTTATAAAATAGTCCCTAAACTTTTAAAAAATTACAAAATAGTCCCTAAATTGACCTTTGCCGAATATAAAGTAGATCACAGTCATACCTACGTGCAAACACACCATCTTTATAGACTTGGGAAAAACAACTAGGAACACATAAGTACGACCAATAATAAAACAAACTTCAAAACCAAGTAACTCCACTATCTGACTTTGCAAGCCAGCTGCATCCCAAAAGCACCGA
>JAOQMR010105606.1:0-12239 GCA_027563865.1 Erythroxylum pelleterianum
AGACTCAATTAAATAACGATGATAAACGCAATCCTCCAGTTCAATAACGCAGGCAATCATCACTCAAACAAATATGGGAGTTTAAAACAATTAATCCGAGAATTAAAATCGAGCTTTTAATCTAACAATCGAGCCACCTCGAATTGTTACAAAAAAAATATTTTCCAAAAATCCCAATTTACTAACTGCCACCAGACTAGTAAAATAGAACTAAGGGTACTAACGTCAACGCTCGAATTTTCCGCACTAATTAAGAAAATAGAATTAATGTCAGCAACAGATAAAATGATCTAATAATTCAAGCCACCTTGAATAATTACCAATTTCACTAAAATCTCAATACAAAGTTTTGACCCAAAACAAAGTAATAAAATAAAATCCGAAATCAACACAATATCAATCGCCAAACAATAATTCAGTCACAAAACGCAACTCCAAATAATTAAATAATAAAATCTATGAATTACTAAATAATTAAATGGACAGAAAATAATTGCAGTTTAAACTCCCTTATAAAAATGCCAAAATGCCAAGCTCCTGCCTTTGTCGTAAGGACTAGCTGCAAAAGTCCATTGAAGCTGCTCCTTTAGCTTGCGTCACTAGCTCCCAGATCTGCTGCTTTTTATTTTCGTTCTAATTACTCACAACCACAAAAACTCAACTCTTAGCTACTTCACAACACCAACTTCGAAAACCACCAGATGCTTATTTCTTTTTTTAAACCAACAAGCCACTCACTGCTCCACTCACAAGCCAGGCATAACACCAAACAATCGTCCAGCAGCCCCTCAACTTCACAAGCCCAAACAGCCCAACTCATCAGCTTTCTTCACGTTACCAACACCATGCACACACAGCTCACAACGTCCAACGCACTCTCCTTCTTTTCCAACGCCCCAGCCAGCTGCTTCTCATCAACAAGCCACACACTCACAAGCCAAGCAACGTTAGCTCTCCTCTTATACACTCACCCAACACACTACAAAACTACCTTCACGCACAACACACACCTTACTTACTTTTTTTATTTTCTTTTTCCAGCTCTCACAAAACATCCAACTCACACAACTCCAGCTCTTCTCTCACGACACCTGCCCCTTGCACAGCCTATTTTCGTTTAAACAACTCCCAGACGCAGACCAAACCAACACAAAACAACATTAAATCATCAGCTCACTCACTCCACTCAGCACAAAACTTCACACACTCAACTCACGTCACCTGCTGCTCTCACTTTTGGTCCCAAGCACCAGCTCTCTTCTTCTTTTTTATTGTACATTATTTACTCCAACGCTTACCTCCTTTGGTTGCCAACACCTCCTCCCGTATAAAACAGCAGCAACAGATACATATAGAGACCACAAGCCAAGACTCACGTTGTTCTTTTATTTATTTTTTTCTCCAAACTCAGCACATTCACGCAGCCCAGATCAACTCTCTCTACACTCCACAGTACTCACACATTGCACACAAGTCGCACACCCAGTAGACTCTCTTCTATGTCATTTATCTCCCCATATAGTGCGTGAGTAGCTGGCTTGCATGGGAGTCCATTCCAAGACTCACAAGCCAACACTCCACATTAACGCCAGCACAACAGCCCATACTCCAGCTATTTATTTTTGTTTAAAACCCCTCCTCATTCACAGCTATCATGAGCACAAAGACACAACGCCCATGCCTTCAGTTCCCTTTCTTTTGGTTGTAGTGTAACGTTAATGGCTTGAAGACAAATTGAGTGAGTGGCTGAACATGCTGGAGCAACGTGGAGAGTTTAATCAATGAAGAGTAGTGTTTTTGGGTGGGGCCTTTCTCCATCCTTTTTTTTTAATTTCTTAAAATATCCTACAATAAACAAAAATACATATAATGTAGCATCAATTGTCTAAAAAAAATTAATTTATCACAGTTAAACTAAAATACGACAATTTTTGCCTATATAAACACAAATTAAATGTAAGACAATAATTCGAATAATAATCAAATAAAGTCATAAAGATTAATTTTTAACGACAAAAACTCATACAAATGATATGAAAATATATTGAAATAAATGGGTTTGTCAATCTAAAATGCACCAGTGTCATTTTAAATGAAACTATTTATGTTTTATTTGTTAATTTGAAAAAGAAATACAAACTTCAGCCCAACTCGTTGACAAAATTTTGTGTGTTCACAAAGTATACAAAATTTCTATTAAACTGTTCAATTTTTTGTGCTGACAAAGTATACATATTTCTCTCCTTTTCTTTTTGTCTTTCTTTCTATTTGTATTTCTTTCCACTTGATAGGATTCGTTCGATCTGAAGGCCTCTGCTGAAAGCTTAGTTGAAGAAAAGTCCCATTTGTGCAAAGATGACTCGGCCCGTCATGTACTCGTACCTTCTGGCTAGAGCTTTTACAGAACCACATTTTCATAACTTTTACTATCGGTCTGCAAGCTTGTGCTATCTGATGATTATAACACCATACATGTATGTGTTATAGCAACATACAAAGCCAGTGTATTGCAGTGTCACTTAAGATATTGCTTCCAAGTAGGCACACACACATATATATATATATATACTTAGGATGATGCTCCGGCTTTTGCCAAAATTGCTTCCCTTGGTGGCCTTTAGGTGATAAACCACAAATCCTGATGGGTTAAAGATAAAAGGAGCAAATAACCAAGAAACCACATCGACAATCTGAGACGTGTATAGGTTGTTGAATCACCGGCTGCTTTCCTAGGTGTATATATACATATACCAAGTAAAATACGAGCAAAACGCCAACGCCTAGACCAAGACTGAACAGCCCTCTGCACCTCCGCTGCTAAAGCTGAGCCTTCAAGCACCGAGGCCCACGAAAGAAACCTTTTCGTTTGAGCAACTACATGACGAGACCAATATAACGCGTAATGAAGCCGATGGATCAAAAGATGGAGAGTAACTTGTCCAACAGAGGAATGGGATCGAAAGAGTGGTCTTGATGTTATAAATCAACTAAAAATGTTATGAAATATTATAAATTTGAAAATATATTGAACTTGAAAATGCCAATACTCTGCATTAACCAAGAAGATTGATGCTCTGATCTCACATGCTTCAGCTGACCTTTGAGACCTGAAAACCCATACTCTGCTTACAGTTACTCTATCAAGGAATTCATCCATAAGAAATCAAGGAATAAAGCCGTAAACTTAAAAAGATTTATCATTTTGGGATGGGGGGCACAATTACTTATCAAACTGGGCCAAAGTAGCATTCATTCATTCATTCTCACTTCTTGAATTTCTAAAAGCCCCACTTATAACGTCAGCGCAACATCACAAACTTCATTTATGACAGACAGAGACAAAATCATACGATTAACAGCTATTCTTAGTCACTGCTACAGTTCAACTTTTGAGAAAGGGTAAATGGATTTATTTTATTATTCCCATTTTACTCCTCAAAAAAGAAAAAGTACTGAGGAGACAAAAGAAAATGCAATAGAAAACGTACAATGGTGGCAGTGTTGACTGTTGATGAAAAAGCACCGACTTGGTGTTTGAAGTCCAACACCGCCATTCTCATCTGCCGCAACATCATCATCAACGCTAGGCTCAACAATCACTACATCCCTCAAATTGTTCAATGTCTGTCCTTTCTTCTTCTAGCTTTGCTCTGTTAGAAGCAAATCCCACGTTCTTCTTCTTTTTCTTCTTCTTCCTCGTCTTCTTCTCCGTCTTCTCCGTCTTCTGTTTCTTCTTCTGACATGGATGGAGATTGAAATAGAGGTAAAGATAATAACTAAAATTAGCAATTAAAACTTTATAAGTGAAATTGTAAAAAAATTAAAATTCTAATTTGATTTTATATTTATTAAAAGAACATAATTTTTAAATTAAAAAAATAGTCAATATATTTTTTTTTGGAGGGAAAAATAGTGAATATATTAAAAAATACAGTTAAGTTAACTAAGAAGGAGTAAATAAAGTATAAGAACGTACCTTGTTCAGCTTGAGGTAGCTGGGGGACCCAGAGATAAGGTATGTGAGAAAGTTTGTCTGTTTGGATTGGTTGAAGAGCATAACAGTCGTTTATAATTAACTGTTGGAGTTAATTATAGGCGGCTGAATGGGCATCAGGTATGTGACGGAGTTGGAGATCAGGTATGTGAGAAAGTTTGTCTGTTTGGATTGGTTGAAGAGCAGGACATTCGTGTATAATCAACTGTTGGAGTTGGGGGGTGATGGTCGGTGATAGTAAACAATATGGCAATGTCTTCAACTTTGGGCATTTCCAGATACAGAGATCATTAAGGCATGGCATAACTGTAATTGTATTTTTTTTTTTGGGTTACAATTAAGAGAAACTAAACTATCTCAGAAAAGAAATACCACAGGCATAAGCTCATACAATCAAGGAGAGGGCGTTAGGAATTTCATCCCAAACCTGAAAATTGGAATCAATGTCATGACCCAATTTAGCCAGACAATCCGCAGCAAAATTACCTTCACGAAGCACATGGGTAATACAGCAACTCCAGTTCCTAGCAAGTAGAGCTTGAATATCCACAATCAAAACAGACAGGGGATGTGATAAGAGAACACCACAGGTCACCATCCGCACCGCCTCCATGCTATCCGATTCGACAACAACTCGCCGAAAACCGTGATCCCACGCAAAAATCAAACCATCGCGAATGGACCATAACTCTCCCACCAAGATAGTTGAAACACCAATTCGAAACGAATATCCCCCTAGCCAACCAAATGAATCTCGCAACAGCCCTCCACCACTCGTCGGCCCAGGATTACCAATAGAGCTACCGTCACAATTTAACTTCACCCAACCAGAAGGCGGCGCAGTCCAACCAATCCAACGCCTCACACCATGATGCTGCGGTGTTGAAACGGAAGTCAGAGACACATCCATTGCAACTTTAAAGACACAGCCATTCAAAGTTGCTAAGGGAAGAAGCGCCTGTTGAAAGACAAATAAGTTCCGAGCCTTCCACATCCACCAAATACCTGCCAGAAACCAATGTGCCCAGGCAAAACCAAAAGGACCCACAGTAGTAGCACGTAGATTTAAAGCGAGCCAATCAACCAAAGACTCAACAGTAAAAAAATTAAAAGGAACATCCCACTGTTGCCACCAGGCAACTGCACTACGACAATCACGCAATAAATGCAAAGGAGACTCAATATTTAAAGAGCACACACCACACAGATTAGAAGGAGCCAAACCCCGTGCAAACCTCAACGAATTTTTCGGAAGACAAGAGTGCCCAAGTAACCACAAGAAATGGTGCAATTTCGGTGGACCAGCCACCTTCCACAACCAAGAAAAATAAGACGAACAGGAACATTAGACACCTCTTCCGAAAGAAGTGCTTTATATGCTGCTCGAACCGAATAAGCACCATTCGGAGAAAAACTCCAAGATAGGTTATCCTGAACTGAAGTAAACAGAGGCAAAGGAATGGCCCGAATCATCGCCCTGAGATCCTCTAGAATGGCAGAACATAAGCCTGAAAAATCCCATGAGCCGTCATTAATTATATACCCTACCCGAAAATGTTCTTCCCCTACGGACAAGCCATCCATATGATCCACCAGAGGACCTCCCGAGCACCAGTTATCAAACCAAAGACTAATTCGAGAGCCACTCCCAACTCTCCAAACCGAAAGAGGAAATAGCAAATTAAAACTTTTAACGACCCCCTTCCATAAACTGGAATCCGAACCCTTAGCAAAAAATGGAATAGACCTGCCATTACAATACTTACAACGTAACACTTCCACCCACAAGGTAGAATCATTCAAAAATAACTTCCAACCTAACTTACCCAACAAAGCCACATTCATCAATCGAGAACTTTTGAAACCAAGACCACCATATTTCTTCGGCCGAATAAGCCAATTCCAACCAACTAAATGCATCTTACGTTTATCCAGGGAGGAACCCCAATAAAAATCACGAACTAAATGATCCAAATTACCACAAATAGAGGAAGGTAACCAAACCGTTTGCATCGTGTAAATCGGTAGCGAAGAAATAGAAGACTTAATAAGCACTTCCTTCCCAGCGGGACTCAAAAATTTAGAACACCAAGTAGCCAGCCTAGTCTCGATCGAACTCACAATATGCCTATAATGAGCAATTGAGGTACGACCATGCAATAACGGAACACCCAAATACTTACCCAAATCAGAAGTAACCGCCCAGCGACTGTTGTAGCCGGGTTTTTATAACCCGAGAAACAGATTGGGAAAAATAAATTCTAGACTTAGAAAGATTAACCCTCTGTCCACTCGCCATACAGAACACATCCAACACTTCACGGACCACCTTAACCTGTTTAACTGAAGCCTTACCAAAGATCAGCAAGTCATCAGCAAAGAGTAAATGACTAATGCCTGGGCCACCTTTAGATGCCCTAATCGGAATCCATTTTTTACTCATCAGTACTCGTTGAATAAGCATAGTCAAACCTTCCATACAAAGAACAAATAAATAAGGGGAGAGTGGATCTCCCTGACGAAGCCCTTGAGATGCAGAGAATGACGCAGAGGGGCTGCCGTTCCATAGAATAGCCAAGGAAGATTGAGAAAGAGCACTGAAGATCAGTTGAACCCACCGAGGAGGAAAACCAAAGCCTTGCAATACAAACCATAGGTAGT
Organism: Erythroxylum pelleterianum; assembly: GCA_027563865.1. Lineage (NCBI taxonomy): Eukaryota > Viridiplantae > Streptophyta > Magnoliopsida > Malpighiales > Erythroxylaceae > Erythroxylum > Erythroxylum pelleterianum. The sequence continues at coordinate 6,656 of JAOQMR010105606.1, forward strand.
CCCAATTGACCCGATCATAGGCCTTCTCTAAATCAACTTTTAAAGCAAAATGACCCACTTTACTTTTAGACCTCCTAAAAGAATGCAGAAGTTCTTGAGTAATAATAATGTTATCAGCTGTGGTACGACCCGAAATAAAACTACTCTGGAACGGGCTAACCAAACCATCAATAAAAGGTTTTAAGCGAGTCGACAAAACCTTCATAACCACTTTATAAAGCACATTACAAAGTGTAATAGGACGAAACTGAGAAAGCGCTTCTGGAGCATGAACTTTAGGAATAAGCACAAGAAAACCCTTAGCAACCTGAGCATCCATCACACCAGAGTTAAAAGTTTGCGAGACAAACTGGAAAACATATTCACCAACCACATCCCAATATTTCTTAAAAAAAATAGGTTGAAAACCATCCGGTCCTGGGGCTTTATAAGAACCCATACTCGAAACAGCCGCCCAAACTTCTGGCCGAGTGACAGGTTGCAACATATCGTCAACCGCCGTCTCAGATAAACGAGGGAAATTCAAACCCTCAAAACCCACAGCATTGAAAACCCCATCATTCGAAAACAACTTCTCATAGAACCCTACCGCCATATCCTTCAATAAGGTTGGATCAGACACCCATTCCCCCGCATCATTCTGCAAACATTCAATTTTATTCTGACGCCGGCGAACTCTAGTAATCGCATGATAATACTGAGTACATCGATCACCATCCTGGATCCAGACAGAACGAGACTTCTGAAACCAAAGTGTCTCTTCCTGTTTCAAACATAAATCATATTGACATAACAAGTCTTTTTCAAGCAACAAGAGAGAAGAAGAGGGGTGATTCTGAATAGCCAACTGAACACCCTTTATGCGCTTTAGCAGAACCCGCTTATTCTTAAAAATATTACCAAAAACCTCCTTATTCCAACGAACAGTATGTTCCTGAATTGACAAAAGAGCACTAGAAATCGAAATATGAGGCTGAAACCATGCTGATGAAACAACGTGCTTAAAATCCTCCCGCAAAGTCCAAGCCACCTCAAAACGGAACGGCCTCTCCAAAGGAAAGGATGAAAAACCCCTCAAAGACAATAACAGAGGAAAGTGATCAGAAGCAAGCCGAGACAAAGACATAACAGAAGCTTCAGGAAATCTCAGTCTCCAACCAGCATGACACAAAGCCCGATCCAAACGTTCTTGAATAACACCAATTCTAGCTATGGAGCGGGTCCAAGTAAACTGACCACCCACACAACCCAAGTCCATAAGGGAACAGTAGTTCCAATGCCGTAAAAACCTACTACAATTAGCAACAGAAGGTAAAGCACCCCCTTTTTTTCATGGACATATGCAATGTCATTAAAATCACCAAATAACAACCAAGGCTCATCTATAGAATCTGCAAGATCGTACATCTGAGACCAGAAAAAATCTTGCTTACTACGAATAGGACTAGCATACACTGCTGTAAGAAACCAACTACAATTCCCCCGAACAGCCACTGAACAATGAATGAACTAAGTATCACGTCGTAGCACACGTATATCATAAACATTCTTCTTCCAAAATAGCCAAACACCCCCTGCAAAACCAACAGCATGAGAAAGAAAGAAGTCAGAAAAAACCGACCTTCTTTTCCACCCTAGTCGCTTTGTCGTCCGAGATGCGAGGCTCCACAATAATCAGAATATCCGGACAAGAAATACGACATAACTCTCTGACATGGGTCAAAAAACCCCTTTTCGCAGCCCCACCACAATTCCACTGAATTATTTTTAAATCCATTAAACAATAGAAAAGGGAAAGAGCCAGAATCCTAAAACTGTCTAGGTGGGCTTCGACTCCGACAGCGACCACCACAACCTCCACTATCATCTGGAATATCATCCTCTGGCTTCGACAAAACTGCCGCAGGCACCGCACAGGCAACCATGGTAGCCAAAGCTTCCGAAGGTACCATTGGTTCCTCCCCCACTATAACATCACCAGCAATGGGGTCAGGAGGTCGGGGTTCAGGTGGAGCAAATGTGGCCACCAACCTATCACCAACAGTATCAATTACCGGCAACACAGACACCCCGGCGGACGAAAAGCTAGGAATATGAGGAGACGCCCCAACCAGGTTCAGGTGAGATGCATTAGACGCCATATCTTCTACGGTCGGCCCAGAACGTTGTCCAACCTCCAAAGCTTCCTTCCTCTTATTAACAACCAGTGGGCCCTTGGGAACAGGCCTACTGACAACAGGCCCAATCGGAAGCTGACCCTTAACACTACCAGACCTCCCAACCCCTTTAACCACCACAGACTTCTTACCTTTATCTCGTGGACCCAAAGTCCCACTAACACTAGAATCCTCTTGCCAGACCCAACTAAGCCCTTGTTCACCTCGGCTATCAGTCTATCCTCCACTTGTAAAGAGGCAAAGCGAGAACCAGGAAGATTGTTAGAGACGGACTTCTCCTGAGAAAGGAGGGAAGACTTAAGTCTAGCAGGACGCCTTTGTGAACGCTGGGCAACCAACCATGGCCCAAAGATATCTTCCTTAGAATTGGAACGATCATCCACCATTGGTATATCCGGAGCTACACCAGCAGTCTCAGCCCTAGTCGTCACTGGAACCACCACCTCCGTACAATTTTCAATGCGATGATTGACACGGCCACAACCAGAACAGACCCCCAAGATTCCTTCATACTCTACACGTCGCCATGCACCACCAATAAAAACCTTAGGAACAAGAGGTTGGTCAAGATTCAATTCCACACAAACTCTAGCAAAACGACCTCGAGTAGCCATGGACGTCTGTCTATCCACTTTAATGGGCGTGCCAATAGCACTAGCCGCTGCAAAAAGGAATTCATCACGATAAAATTCCATTGGAAATTCAATAAAACGCACCCAGGTAACCATTGAGGAAATCTTAGCCGTCGAAGGCTGAAAACCAGGCTTCCACTTTTGGATATACAATGGTTGGCCACCAACAATATAGGGACCATCAAACACAATTCGCAACATGTCTTCCTTCTCTTCAAATTTAGCAAGGAAAAAACCAAACCCCAAATCAATAATATCTAGTTCTGCAGAAGGCTTCCAAAGCAAAGTCAATCGATTTACCAAATACGTAAAATTAACAGACTTCCCATAAACTTTAACAATGAGAGCATCTTTCCACTTACCACTAACCTCCTGGACAATATCATCATCAACCAAAATTTTAGGGCGCAAGTAATCATTCCCATCATACTCCAATCGAGATTTTCCGGTCCACTGACTACAAAGATCAAAAGCCAAACTCTGACCTACCGAAGAAGCAGACTTTGCCCGAGATGATTGCCCGACCAAACAATCACGAAAAGAAAGGGAAGGCCTGGCATGCAACTCAGTAGCAGCCGACAAATTGGAACCAACAAACGGAGAACCAGCTAAGTCAGATCCTGGTGGTTGTCCCACCTCGGAAGAGCAGAATTCGACGGTGCCAGGACAGGTGGCCATCGGAGTTCCCCGTCACTGTGTCTATGGTTGTGGAGGTTGGTACATGTGCACTGGCAATATTAAACGTCTGAACGGCGGAGCACTGCGGAGGTCCTCACAACCAGCCTCTGCTTTCTAGATTTCACCGTCCACAGCTCCACAATGTACGAGCCTACCAAACAAACCACCGCCCAACAAGAAACCCAGCCCCACAAAGCAAGATCCAACCAGATCTACTCCCTCCGGTGTCACAGATGTCGTCCTTGCCCAAGAGCTGAAGAAGAGCACTACTAAAGCACCCTCAGTAGATTCAGCTTCATCACCCAACTTGGGAACAACGTCTTGCCTTCGTACTCTTTTATGCTTAATGTTTCCAAATCCGAAGGTGGCTCTAAAGCTTCAAGTAACTCTTCCTCATCTTCTTGCACATGATCTCCATCAAAGATCAATGCCAAACCAGTGATGTTTTTTTTTTCATAAGTTGTGCTTTTCTTGCCTCTTCTACCTTTCTCACATTTCCCAACCCTCTTATCTTCAAACTTCCTCTAAGATTATCTAACTTCTCCATTTCAACAATACAAGATGTTTTATTCTCATAAACACCTACAATGAAGTCTCGCAACTCTTTGAGATGCAAGAGATTTCCTATTCCTTTAGGAAGATACACTATCTTAATACAACCCTCAATATCCAAATACATTAATTTGATTAGTTTCCCAATCCCTCTAGGCAATTTTACTAGTTTGATACAATCCATGAGATTTAACGTCTGCAAATTGTAACACTCACACAAAGTCTTTGGTAACTTCTCTAAATTTTCATTATTAGACAAGTCAAGCGACCTTAGATGAACTAATTTATTTATCGAAGATGGAACTTCTTTGATGCGACATTCCCTAAGATCTAAAGTCCTTAGACATGTCAAACGATCAAATATATCCTTAACTACATCAACAGCCAATGATGATTCATACCTAAGGAATTTTTTGAAATTTGATTCATACCCAAGGACTTGAATGATCAAAGTACGTAATTTATTGAGATCATAAATAAATGCAGGGAATGAAGCATCTTTTTCTATCACCAAAGTTAAATGACGAGCATCTGCATTTGAGCATAAAGAGTTTTCATTAAACTCTGTACCATTTGAGACTTCTATCATCAAGCACTCATCTTTTGCAAATGTTTGGGCTAAATCACTCACCATGTCATGCAATATAAACGGATCACAACCATAGTCATCTGAAACAAGTAGAAGCAAAGAACGTGCAATCAAATTCTTAAAATAAGTCTCACCAACTATCTCCAAATCTTCTTCTTTTTCTTCTTTTCCTCTTAAATAACCTTGAGCCATCCACATTTTAATTAATCTTTCCTTTTCAATCTTATGATCTTTAGGAAAGATTGCACAATATTTAAAACATTGCTTTAATGACAATGGCAAATCATAATAAGTGAGTTTTAGAGGATCTAAGACATCGCTACCTTCCCATTCCTTTTTTTCCAAGACTCTCAACCATTCTTTTTCAGATATTTTAAAGCGCAAAATTCCTCCTATAGTGTTAACAACAAGAGGCAATCCCTTGCATTTCTCAGCAATTCTCCTACCAATGCCCTCTAACCTTTGACCATCACCTTGAACAAGAGTAGCTTGATTAATTATTGACCAACATTCTTCCGGAGTCAAAAGTCCTACTTTGTATATACTCTCAGGATTACACCCCATGACTATAGCAACCCTTTCGTTACGAGTCGTAACTAGAATTGTACTTCCTAGTAATCCACATATAAGAGATTGCTTCAATTCCTCCCATTTCCTAGGACTCTCATTCCACACGTCATCTAAAACAAGCAAGAATTTTTTCTCATTGAGAATTGCCCTTATTTCCTCTGCCATGTTATTTAATTCTCTGAGATCACATGTACTAGAAGATTTATCAAGAGATTCCAAAATTGATTTTGCGATGCGCATTTCATCAAAAGGCTCCGAAACGCACACCCATATCCTCTCCTTAAAATGAGATTGGATTTCACTATCGTGATAAATTAATTTTGCTAATGTGGTTTTTCCAATTCCTCCCAACCCAACAAGAGAGATGATATGGGGATTAGATCTGG
>JAOQMR010105621.1:0-12238 GCA_027563865.1 Erythroxylum pelleterianum
TGTTGGAATTATTAATTGAAACATGTATTAGGGAACATTCACTCAAATAAAGAGTTTATAGTGATATCATCACTTCTGGATGTTTTATATAGATTGGTGATTAAACTGGTGCCAGTAGTTTGATGGACTAGCTACCCATCAAGTCTTAACACCAATATGAGATCTTATGTGTTAATCATCATATATTTAGTAATTCAAGAGTTCAACTAATTGTCTTTAGTGGAATGACATTTAGTTAACAACCTTGAATTAATTATAATGAGATTAAATTAATTATGAGCTTATTGGAGCTTGAATTATATGTCTAATTAGATTCCCCATTTGGCTTCTAGGAGGGTTATCAAGCAAAGTAAGAAATACAAATAGAGGTTTAAAAGTATATGATTGAATGTTAGGCTTATTTTAATTAATTGTTAATTATAAGCCCATATGAACATTTAGAAATTGGCTAGGTTTTGGTTTAATTTGATTAATTTGATTAATTAAATTAAAACAAAGTTATTAAAGATAAATGGAGGTAGAATTTGGGTTTTAATGGGCTAAATATGCAGTTGCGCATTTAGCATTGGTTTGCTACATTTAAGATGGTTTTTAACATACTTTATGATCATTAAATGGAGTAATAACCTTATCATTAAATGGTTTAATGGTGGTCTTTTAATGATAGCATGTAACCTATTAGCATTCATTGGATTAAAGAAGAAAGAGGTGCATTTGATGAACCATCTTCCTTATTTCATCACAAAACCAAAATTGATATGTATTTTTAGGTTATTGGTCTTTTCATATAGCCATCTTAAAACAAATGAGAAGAGTCTCATTTATTGGCTTCTTTATGATTGATTAAGGAAGGAAGTGATGCATTAGATGCACTTGACTTCTTTCTTGGATGACCTAACCGAAATTGAGAGAAAAAATCAGAAGTGTTCTTGCATTTTTACTCTCTCTCTCCTATCTTGCATGGTATAGCCGAAAATTGCATGAGAGGTATCTCATTTTTGGATTCTTTCTTCTAAGGCAAAATCTCTTCAAGTTTTCTTCTCCTTTCCCACCAAAGGATCTTGTTAACCAAGTTGTCCAAGAAGAACAAGTGGTAGATCGGATTGGTTGAGGATATAATATTGAGAAAAGGATACAAGAGGATACATCACCTAGGAGAGGATACATCACCTAGGAGAGGATACATTGCCGATAGGATAGCACAGCGAGGAGTTAAAGCTTTAGCGAAGGAGTAGGTAATAATTTCTACCACCTTGTTTCTTATGTAAATTATTTTCCTTATACCGTATCATGTATAGCTTGGCATGTTGATTTGGTTATATTGCTTCCGCTGAAATTTGATTTCTAAATTTTTTTGAAATCTAGCGTTTTAGCCAAATCTTGCATGTTTATTTTTACGATCCAACACCAACTTGTTTCTAACCATCATATTTTTGATCTTATATCTTCTTGTAAGGTTACACATCCAATAAAGCATCCTCATCTTTATCAAAAAGACCATTTATGAATCGATACTCTATTTAGAGACTAGATTTGATGTCACTTCATGTATTTTGAGATGGGATGTTATTGATATAATAATTCACTACTTGGTTACGGTTACATATATATGTGAGATGATTATATTTTATATGTTGTTCTCTATACATTTGGTATTATTAATGTTTCTTTTATTACTACCAATATTAACATCATTTTAGTGTTTAGTGGTATCAAATTTAACACTTAGAAATATAAGATGATTATAGTTTTGGGATGTATAGATATCGACCTCGCATAAGGACTTTTCGATTGTTATTATGTACTTGTTTCTATTTAGAATTAAAAATCACATTTAATATATTGCCTTTCAAGCAAAATTTGGTTTCAATTTCTGTATTCGACAAAGGACTTATTTACCCATTTAGAAACAAAAAATGTTATATTTATTTTAGTTATATGCTTGTCGGAACCAATAATTATTTGATTATGACAATCTTTATTTGCTTGATACATTCAATTTATATAGTGAGTCCTAAAATGTTGAAACCAAAGGCATTAAATACAAATTTTCAAATGAGAATTCTTTATCATTATGGAAAAAGTTTTTGGGTGATATCTCTAAAAATAGAAATGACATATTGTGTTAGAAGGGATTCTTCAAACATTTGAGGAATCAAATTATGATGTTTGTGTTAGTGCATAAAGGGAAAACTACAAATAAGAGAAAAATAGAAGTTTAGAGAGTTAAAAATGTCTTAACATTAATACATAAAGATACTTGTGGTCCATTTCAATATTTTATCACGTTTGTAAACAAGTCATAAGTATTGGATGTTTTTAAGGTTTAAAGCTAAAGTTTAAAATCAACTTGGTAAAAATATTAAGGCACTAAGATCCGATCATGGTGGTGAATGAGTTTGGTAGTATCCCTTAATATACCATATATACTAGGTTCTCCAAATATGAATGGTGTAGTAGAAAGATGAAATAGAACCCTTAGGGATATGATATAACATATTATTTGTTAAACAACTTTACCTCACTCATTATGAGGAGGTGCATTAAAGACTGCAATTTACATACTTAATAAAGTTCCTAAAAATGCTACAACTAAAATCCCTTACGAGTTATAGATAGGGAGGAAACCTTTCTTAAAGAATTTACGTGTTTGACGAATTCCAGTTGAGGAAAGTCCCTATAAACCAAATGCAAAGAAACTAGATACAGAATTGAAATTAGTTATTTTATAGGATACTCTGAAAGATTACATAGATTTAAATTCTACGATCCTAAAATAAGAACATTCTTTGAGACAAAAAATGCCCAGTATAAGGGTAATAACTTTATCTTAAAGAGGAGTTAGTTAATATTCCTCTTCTTATAGTTGTTAATTAATTTCGATCATCAACATCTAGTACAAATATATGACAATGTCAAACTTTCTGCCTATCAAGATCATTCAGTCATTCTTTAATCCATTGTTTATAAGGAGCATGAGGATCAAACTCAACAAACTCAAATTTAAATAGAATTAGTGCCTTTAAAAAGATCTACGAGGGAAAGGAGAAGTGCAATTCCAAATGATTAGGTTGTATTTGTTAGGTTCCGATCATGCATCTCATACATAATATATATCAAACATACATAGTGGAAATAAAACAAAACCTCAAAAACTAGATCTACTCATACATGTAGATATAGAAAAACAAAAATATGAAATATAAGATGTTTACATACCTTTCTGACGATCTCTTTTGTTCTTTAATCTTCTTTACATTGGTTCGTTGTCAACCACAACGATCAACACAGACCATCACTAATTGAAGTCTACACAAAGATAGAATGATGAAACCTCACTAAGAGATGGCTAGAATTCTTTCCTTGCGATATGCACAAAAATCATCTTAATTTTCTGCACCATTTGGCCTTCCATAACCTCCATCACTAATGGAAAGTTAAGTGAAGTTAATAGTCATGAATAACATGCATTAATGGAAGTTATGGGAATCTAATGACCATAAATAGCATGCATTAATGAAAGCTAACAACACGTGTTTCTAATCCATTCCATGCAACGTTTTCTACCATTATCACGTCGCAATATAATCTTGAAACATTCTCCCATATCTTGAATCACCATTTAAGACCATTTTACTCATCGTTCAGATCTCTTCCACACTGGGTTTATAAGTAATCTCAATATCATACCCAAGAAGTTTTATTAACACTGTTGTTGTTCAGGTGTTTGAATGTGAAGGCTTTGGTGATCAGGTTGGATGGTGAATCGTCTGCCAAAAAGATATTAACGCCATTTTTGAACTGCCTCGGTGATAGCAAACATTCCTCTTGCATAGGTAGAAGAGGTCTGCAAGTAAGGAGTCATTTGATTACTAAAGAAAGCAATGAGGTGGCCATTTTGTGAGAGAATCACTCCAATTTCAATACTAGAAGCATCAGTTTGCACTACAAATGGAAGATCAAAGTTAGGTAAAGCCAGGACCAGAGTATGCATCATCGCCTGCTTAAGGGAGTGGAAAGCGACGGTTGTAACAGGGGTCTAGACATTTGCATTCTTCCGTAATAAATTAGTCAGAGGAGTAGTGATGGTGGCATACTTGTGCACAAATCGACAATAGTAGCTATTTAACCCGAGGAAGCCCCGTAAACTTTTTATTTAATCCAAAATTGGCCATTGTTGGATGGCAATAATCTTGTCTGAATTAACAACCACGCTAGCAGCTAATATTATGTGACACATGATTGAGCCCACGTTTACATTCTTAATTGGCTGCATTTTCATAGTTGTTAAAGTGCTATTTGACTCCTAATTATGACTTTTGTGCTTTAATTAGTTCCTTATGTTGAGCTCATACTATTTGCAATTTGTTAGTGAAATTGTTACAAATTGATATTAATTGCATCATAATTTTTTAAAGGACAATTGATGCTGCAAATTGTGATCTGACTGTAGGAACATAAAGGAGTCAACCTTGCCATGAAGTCAACAGGTCGTGAGCTTTCCCACACGTTGCGACGCGTCCAGCAAAACAGAGCCGAACATCGCGACGTATGCCAGATTACACATCGTGACGCCTCAACAGACAACCACACGTCGCGACGTCAACAAATTGACACATCGCAGCGAGCAAGCCAGAACACACGTCGCGACGAGAATTAATTAACGTATTGTGACGAGAAGTCGGATACCCAGACCATTTATGGCAAATTCTCTCACTGTTCCAGCCCGGCTCGTTCGGCTCTTTAAATAAGTTGCCGAATTAGGTCATAAAAACACCATACACGTTATACAGACAGACACCAACACCACAGACACATTCACCGATTCATTCACATACACGGGAAACCTAGACAGAGATGATCACTGCCGCACGTTCCCACCAGTCCATCATCAACCATCATTCGCCGTCTACCACCGCTTCAGTATCATCATCTTCTTCACTGCAGGATCATCTCTACCATGGATGTTGTCGGAGTACCAACCTTGTTGAGGACGACGACCGTCATGTGTGGCTAGGCGCCCCGATCCTCTTGGAGATGTAGCGATGGCTTGAGTTCACGGGCTTCAAAAGGGATTAGTCTAATATTGTCTAGAATTTAATTTTATTATTGTAAAATTGTGGTTATAGATTATAGTAATATGATTAGATTAGCATGATTAGGGTTTAATCATGTGTTGAACAATATTATTTGACTTGGATTCTGTTTATGTAGAACTTTTGTGCTTAAATATATGAGATCTCATATATGCTTTCAGTGATTGCATTAATCATAATTATCTTCATAGTTGTGTTTGATATGATTGATTAGGTTTGATCTGATGACCAATTGTATGAACAAGTTTATTTCACACACTAAGGTTTTTAACAAGGCTTTAATTAAATGGTCGTTTAATTAATTCCTTGGACTTAAGGGGTCCCTTAAGGTTGATTTTTCGGAACTTAGTGGATTCTACCCCTGGAAATTTATTTCGAACCGTGATAGCCTAAGCACATTTTCAAGAGGAGTTTCGATCATTTGATTATCAATTGAATTTAGTTTGTTTCAAAATCCCAAAATCCAAAAAATATTCTTTTATACTTTTTTCTATTCAATTTCAATTACTTTTCCCAAATTTTGATCAATACACAAAAACTCCCTTTTTATCAGCTTTAATTGCATGTTTTTGAATTTAAGCTAGCTTTAAACCATTTTCCATCGGTTCCAAAAAGTGAGACGACCCGAGGTTCAGCTTATACTGCAATCTTGGAATTAATTATTTTTGACTGGTTTCCAAGGTCAATCTTAGGATTGAACGACGAGCCGCGATCAAAATGGCGCCGTTGCCGGGGAACCAAGAAATTAGTTTTCTATAGGTTAGCCAGAGTCGTTTATGTTTGTCTTTTCATTGCATTTTCATAGTTTAATTTCATACTTGTTGATAGTATAGGTTTAATTTCTTTTTCACAAGCATACTTGCATACTTTTACTTTTCATACTTCCATACTTTTCATAGGATTTTTACACACATTCATACATTCATACATACATACTTGCATACACTCGCACCCATCACACTCCACTTTTTGCTTGATTGTGTGAATTTGTGCGTCAATTTTTCCATAGCTTCATACTTGGTTTTGCCTTTGTGAATTTCTCTAGTGCATGCCTAGAAAACCTAGGCTAATTCAGTTCCATCCTGAGATAGAAAGACATCTTAAGAAGCTTAGGAAAGAGAGGAAAGAACAAGAGAGACTTAGCATAATTAAACGAGTTAATAACATGGCAGAACATCAGGATTTTCCTGTTCACCAACCTAGGAATGGAGATCAAGGATTGAATGGTGAACAAGAGAGAGTAGGAGATAACAATGGAAACAATAGACGTAGGACGATTAGGGAAGCAACAACCTCAGATGTCAACTACGATCCCTTCACTGCTGCTTGCCCTAACTTCGATGTGAATTTCGAAGTTAAAGGATTGCTGATCAACTCCCTCCAAAATTTCACAGTTTGGCAGGAGAGGATCCGTACATGGACCTACAAGCGCTGAAAATGATTTGCCAAAGTATGAAATCAGTAGGGGCACATTTGGATCAGGTGTTTTGGAAGGTCTTTTACTTATCGTTGGAAGGTAAGGCCAGGGAGTGGTACATGAGCCTCCTGAGGCATGTGGCCAATGCCTACCATAGTTGGGCCAATTTAAGGAAAGCCTTCCTAGAAAAGTACTTTCCCGCCTCTAGGACATCATCTATGAGGAAGGAGATCTACTCAGCAAAACAAGACTACGATGAGTCCTTATATGACTATTGGAACCGATTTCAAGACCTACTTTTGAGGTGCCCCCATCATCAAATTCCGGACGAGCAATTGATACAATATTTTTATGATGGGGTAAAGAATCAAGGAAAAGGAATGTTGGACGCAGCTTCAGGAGGATCTTTAATTGACCTCACCGCGTCGGAAGCTTGGGCACTAATAAAGAGGATGGCTCTTAATCATCAGCAGTATAGTGTCCACGATTCTAGAGGTGTGCACGAAGTGGGAGCCTTAACGGCTCAAGCTAAACGAATGGAGAGTCTAGAATCGAAGGTGGATTCCTTAGAAAATAGGATAACCTCGCAGCTGTCTTTCATAACTGCCGAGCTCAAAAATTTAAATGTGCATCGTTCTGCTCCTTCAACAGATCTTACCACACCCAGTTGTGAAACTTGTGGGTCAGTAATGCATATTTAGAGCATTTTCCCAGGACGATACGAGGAAGTTTCAGCGGTTTATCCCGGTAGGTAGAACCTGAAATGGGATCCGTACTCCAACACTTATAATGAAGGATGGAAGGCACATCCGAGATTTAGTTGGAGAAACGATGAAGGGAGAGCATTGAACAAATTTCAACAAGGAAGTGGAGTTGGATTGTCAAACAACCAGTTTCCCGACCAACATGCTTTGACGGTGCAACCAAAAGAGGACACCAACCAGTTGCTGCACAGTATGATGACCTTGATGAAGGAAAAGAGGAATTCCAATGCTAACCAGTTCAATGCCATTGCGAATTTGATTCAGCAAGATTTCTCTAAGAATGCTGCTCGGTTTACTACCTTGGAAAAGAGAATGGAGCAATGGGAAACCAAAGCAGAGAACCTAAATTCCTATGTCACTCAGTTGTCTAACAAGTTGAGTGAAAATCAAGCTAGGAGCAGTGGAACCATACCTTCCAATACTGTGATGAACCCCAAGAGCCTGAATGCAATAGCTTTGAGAAGCGGAAAGCAAGTGCAATTCAACATTCCAGATGAAGAAGAATGCATTGAGGAAATTGAGGTTGAGGAAGCACCTCAATTCAAAGAAAATACAATAAGATCAGAAAGTGTCAGAGAGGAGAAGCTGTTGAAAGAAAAGAGGAAACCAACAACAACTGACAAAGAAACAACTCCGAGAAGTGCGGAAGAAAAAGCCGAGAAGGAAAGTCAAGAGAGTATGAAGGTACTAGTAAGGAGGTAAATCTGAGAGACCTACCCTTTCCAAATTCCTATCTTATGAGTAAGAAGATGAATGAGCTTTAACATGAAAAAGACATCATTGATCTATTTGGAAAGGTGGAGATCAATGTTCCCTTGCTTGACTTAGTGAAGAGAGTTCCGGCCTATGCTAAATACTTGAAGGATTTGTGCACAAACAAGAGGAAGTTTAAGCCAAATGAGAGAGTCCAAGTGAGCTCAAATGTGTTAGCCCTTTTCAAGCCCCAAATTCCGGTTAAATGTCAAGACCCAGGATCGTTCACAATTCCTTGCATAATTGGAAAGGTAATTATCGGATGAGCATTATTAGATCTAGGGGAGGCTATCAATGTGATGCCTAAATCAGTCTATGAGGCCCTAGGAGTTAAAAGTATAAAACCTACATCTGTAGTTTTACAATTGGCTGATAGATCCTTTAGGCATCCCGTGGGCATCATTGAGGACATCTTAGTCCAGGTGAAAGGTTTAGTGTTTCCTGCAGATTTTTATGTTCTTGACATGTCTACCGAAGCGGTGCAGGATACTTCATTAATTCTTGGACGACCCTTCCTGCGGACAGCTAGTACAAATATCAATATGACGGAAGGTAAGATCACCATGGAGGTTGGTGACCAAACAGTCGGTTTCAACATGTACGAAACCATGAAACACCCCCATGAAGATTATTCACTTCTTGAAGTTCATATGCTGAATGTTGTCTCTGATAATTCATGCTCTTACAGCGAGTTTGCAAAAATCGAAGATGATGCTGAAATTGCTGAAAAGGCTGCACCGGATCACCTCAAATTGGAATTCCCATCGGGATAAATAGGAAATGATCTTTTCTCCCTTGAACTTCATAAGTTGATCCCTTCTATTTTGCAACCACCCGTGCTCGAACTAAAACCATTGCCTGCCACTTTAAAGTATATTTTTCTTGAGCCCAATGGTAAACTTACGGTCATATGTTTTATCCGAACCTGAGGAACAGAAACTCCTAAAGGTCTTAAGGGAACATAAGCGTGCGATAGGATGGACTCTAGCAGACATCCCCGGAATTAGCCCTGCTATTTGCACCCATAGGATATTGCTGAATGAGGGCTACAAAACGGTTAGGCAACCGCAGCGAAGTCTTAATCCCCTTATCCTAGACGTGGTGAAGAAGGAGATCACAAAATTACTGAGTGCTGGGATAATATATCCAATTTCCGACAGTGAGTGGGTTAGCCCAATTCATGTAGTACCAAAGAAGAGTTGGATCACGGTAGTGAAGAATGATAGGGATGAACTCATCCCTACGAGAGTGCAGAATTCGTGGCAAGTTTGTATCGATTATCGAAAATTAAATGACACCACCCGAAAGGACCACTTCTCGTTGCCATTCATCGACCAGATGCTTGAAAGACTAGCCAGGAAATCACATTACTGTTTCCTCAATGGTTTCTTAGGGTACTTTCAAGTACCTGTTGCACCCAAGGATCAGGAAAAAACCACCTTTACATGTCCTTTCGGCACCTTCACCTACCGAAGAATGCCTTTTGGTTTATGTAATGCCCCTGGGACTTTCCAACGTTGTGTGATGGCTGTATTCTGTGAATTTCTGGAAGAGTGCATGAAAGTTTTTATGGATGATTTCACAGTTTACGGTGACTCTTTTGATACTTGCCTTTGCAACCTGACAAAGGTTCTTAAGCGGTGCATCGAAAAGAACTTGATCTTGAACTTCGAAAAATGCCATTTCATGGTAAATGAAGGTATAGTGTTAGGACATTTGATTTCGAAGAAAGGAATTGAGGTTGACAAAGCTAAAATCGAGGTCATATCTTCTTTGCCTTACCCTACCTGTGTTCGTGATATCAGATCGTTTCTAGGTCATGCAGGATTCTATAGGCGATTCATTAAAAATTTTAGCAAAATCACATTGCCTCTCTCAAAACTCTTACAAAAGGATGCACAATTCGAGTTTGATGATTCCTGCAAAAAGGCTTTTGATACTCTAAAATCCAAACTCATTTCTCTGCCTATTCTGATTGCTCCTGATTGGAATTTGCCTTTTGAACTTTCATGTGATGCTTCCAATTGTGCTGTAGGAGCTATGCTGGGTCAACGAGAAGAGAAGTTAGCACGAGTTATCGCTTATGCCTCTAGGACACTGGATCCAGCTCAAACCAACTATACCACAACTGAAAAAGAGATTTTTGCAGTGGTTTTCGCATTGGAAAAATTTAGACAATATCTGCTCAATTCACATGTCATCATTTTAACCGATCATGCAGCCATTAAATATCTTTTAATGAAACCACAATCAAAACCTAGATTGATACGGTGGACCTTGCTTCTTTAAGAGTTTGACATTGAGACCAAGGATAGAGCTGGCGCAATAAATCATGTAGCTGACCATTTGAGCAGGTTGTCGGAAGATACTCAGGGTATAGACTCTTTTGACCTGACTTGTGATTCTTTTCCCGATGCAGTCCTATGCTCGTCGGTTCTCAAAGAACCCTAGTATGCACATATTGTCAACTACTTGATGACCAAACTAACTCCTGCTTTTATGTCTCAGGCTCAGGCCCAAAAATTGAGGAGCGAAGCTCGACGTTACGTCTGGGACGAGCCTCATCTGTGGAGGATAGGTAGTGACCAGCTAATTAGGAGATGTGTTCCTAATGAGGAGTTTGCTGCTATACTTTCAGCTTGCCATTCTATGGTTTGTGGCAAACATTTTAGTGCTAGGAGGACAGCTCGGAAAGTTTTGGATTCGGGTTTTTATTGGCCAACCCTCTTTAAGGATTCATTTCATTTCTGCCAATTATGTGATAAGTGTCAACGATTTGGAGGACTTGGAAAACGACATGAAATGCCACAAAATCCACTTTTGTTTTGTGAGATCTTTGACATTTGGGGAATAGATTTCATAGGTCCATTTCCTCCATCTTTTGGACTTGTGTATATTCTCCTAGCTGTTGATTATGTCTCTAAATGGATAGAGGTCGTGCCTACACGAACAGATGACACGCAAGTAGTGTCCAAATTTCTTAAATCAAATATCTTCTGTCGGTTTGGCATTCCAAAGGCAGTAGTCAGTGATCGCGGTACCCATTTCTGCAATAGGATTATTACTAACTTACTTTCCAAATTTGGGGTTACACATAAAGTCTCCACTGCTTACCATCCCCAAACAAATAACCAAGCTGAAGTTTCAAACAGAGAGGTGAAGCACATTTTAGAAAAAATAGTCAAGCCATCTAAAACGGATTAGACTCTTCGCTTAGAAGAAGCACTGTGGGCTTATTGTACTGCTTACAAATCCCCATAGGAATGTCCCTATACCGGCTGATTTATGGCAAAGCATGCCACTTGCCAGTGGAATTAGAGCATAAGGCTTATTGGGCAGTTAAACAATGTAACATGGATTTGGAACTGTCAGGTATGGAAAGGAAACTCCAACTGCAGGAATTGGAAGAGTTACGTCTTGAAGCATATGAACACTCTCGTCTCTATAAAGAAAAGGCAAAGCTAATGCATGACAAGATTCTTCATAGGAAGAGTTTTAAAGAAGGAGACAAAGTCCTCTTATACAAAGCTCGTTTCAGGTTTAAGCATGGCAAGTTCAACACTCGTTGGGAGGGACCGTATGTGGTCACCAAAGTACACAGCTTTGGAATGGTAGAACTTCTACATAAACAAACTGGCGCTAGACTCAAAGTCAATGGGCATCTGCTAAAGCTCTACCTTGAGACCCCCAAACCTCCATGACTATCAGGTTCCTTCTCTCCCTCATCTGTTTATTTACTTTAGTAATGTGTTTAGTGCTGTGATTTTCATTTCGTGTTTTCATGAACAAGTGTGGGGGAGGATAGTAGGTAGTTAGGTTGATTTACTTGCTTAAGTAGGTTTATATTTCAATAATAATATTGGGACCCGTTTCCGAAACCCAACTCTCGATCCAAAAACGAATCATAGCTTAACTAATATCGCTTCATTTTTTTTCCATTTACACAACATTCAAAGTAGTTTCAATTTCCAATTTGAAATTCTTTAATTCCTCAATCCATTTAATCCTTCATAATTTATCATATTGCATTCGTATTCGAAAACATTTTATCATTCAGTATAATTATATCTCTTTTATCCAAAATTCGCTTATTACCAAACATTCGAATTTCATCCATTTAACTGAAAACTCCTTCCAATACGATTTATCCCATCAATTCATCTCATGCCATTCATACACAATTCCCATATCATGACCATATACAAATC
>JAOQMR010105645.1:0-12238 GCA_027563865.1 Erythroxylum pelleterianum
ATTAGCATGTTGATTTGGATATATTGCTTCCGCTGCAAAATGATTTCTTAAAAAGTTTTGAAATCTACCGTTTCTCCGAATAAGGCATGTTTTCTTTTTCCGATCCAACAATACCATGGGTGGTCTACGATATTATGTTATTTTCGTCGATTATTTTTCCCGTTACATATAGATTTATCTGATGCCTCATCGATCTGAATTGTTCACTATTTACTCTCGTTTTGCTCATATGATTCAAACTCAATTTTCATGTAAGATTAAAGTATTCCATACTGACAATGCAATGGAATACAAAGATACCAATTTCATCCAATTTATTGCCTAAGATGGTACTATTATTTAAAGGTTTTGTCTAAATACCTCTCAACAAAATGGTCGAGCAGAATGCAAACATAGACATATTTTTAATACTATTCGATCCCTCCTCGTATCCTCCTCCTGTCTAGAAAAATTTTGGGGTGAAGCTGCTCTCACTGCTATGTACACTATAAATCGTATTACTTCCTCTGTCATTAGTAGCTTCTCTCCCTATGAACGTCGTTTTAAACGTGCTCCTGATTATCAAACTCTTAAAGTTTTTGGTTGTGCTTCCTTTGTTCTTTTACAACCTCGCAAATACACCAAATTAGAACCACGAGCACAGTTATGTTGTTTCCTAGGATATGGTATAGAACATAAAGGGTTTAGATGTTGGGATCCCTTATGACAAAGGCTTTATATCTCTCGCTATGTCACCTTCTGGGAATATAAGATGTTTTCAGATCTTTCAAAATTTCGAGTTAGTGAGCCTCCTCGTCCATTTTTCTCCAATCTTACCATCTCTCTTTTTCCTGATATTTCTCTTGCAGGTCCTTCTAATAGTTCTCACAGCTTCGTTCCATCTCCACTTGATCCTATTACATCTCCTCCAACTGTGAATCTCAAGTACTCCGCCTAATCCTTCTCCACCTATACAGATCACCCTTCGCCATACTGACTGTGTAAGTCAACCTTCTGTCTGTCTTTATGACTTTCATGTTTATTCTAATATTGTCTCTCTATATAAACCTCGCACCTATCGCGAGGTCAATTCTGACCCTTTATGATAGCAAGCAATGACAGACGAACTACAAGCGCTCACTGGTACAAATACTTGGGACTTGGTTAACCTACCTCCTCATAAGTTCGTTGTTGGGTGCAAATGAGTTTATAAAATCAAGACTCGTGCTGATGGGTTTGTTGAATACTACAAAGCCCGACTTGTTGCTAAAGGATTCACACAGGAGTATGGCATTGACTATGAGGAGACACTTTCCCCGGTAGCTTGCTTGACTTTAGTTTGCAGTCTCATTGTAGTTGCTGCTAGCAAACGTTAGGCTCTATTGCAAATGGATGTCAAAAATGCCTTTCTCGATGATGACCTTATAGAAGCAGTATACAAGAAACCTCCTCTTGTTAGGTTCCGATCATGCATCTCATACATAATATATATCAAATATACGTAGTAGAAATAAAACGGAACCTCCAAAATCATATCTACTCATACATATAGATATAGAAAAACAAAAACATGAAATGTAAGATGTTTACATACTTTTATGACAATCTCCTTCGTTCTTTAATCTTCTCCACATTGGGTTGTTGTGAACCACAACGATTAACGTAGAATGTCTCTAATGAAAGTCCACACGAAGATAAAAGAATAAAATCTCACTAGGAGATAGTTAGAATTCTTACTTTGTGCTATTAAAGACAAGAACTTTTGAGAGAGTTAGAGAGAAAAAGTGTGTGCGTAAGAAAAAGAACCTTTCTTTTTCTTTTCTTGTGTCTTACACAAGATGCACGAAAAGCATCTTAATTTTTTGCATCGTTTGGCCTTCCATAAGCCCCATCACTAATGGAAAGTTATGGGAAGTTAATGGTCATGAATAACATGCATTAATAGAAGTTATGGGAAGTTAATGACCATGAATAACATGCATTAATGGAAGCCAACAACACTTATTTCTAATCCATTCCATGCAACGTTTTCTACCACGATCATGTCGCGATACAATCTCGAAATACTCTCTCATATCTTGAATCATCATTCAAGATCATTTTAGGCATCCTTCAGATCTCTTATGTGTGTGACCTATTAAGTTTCTGATTATGTTGGCCACTTGAATTAATACTTAATTCAAGTAAGTCAAGAGTGGTATCTAGCAACATGTCATGACCTTCAATTGACTGAAAAGTCAGTGGTTTGACTATGAACCCTTCGATACATAGTGTTGCTATGCAATTTGTCCTTTCACTATCTATACCCCTATTGGTTAAGAGTATGGTCAAAGTTTCAACTTCCACTAGACTGACTACATCACATCTAGTCCAAGTGTTATTAGATCTTGTTCTGAGGATCTCATTACTCTACGTATCATTGAAGACTCTCTTTATAACACATATCTGCTATGGTCAGAGACTCCCGAGTAATGACCTCAACAAGAGGTCGTGGGTATTATCTCCTTCTATCAGGAGTGCGAATCCTTTATTGGCTTCTCAATTACCTCTAAATACCTCAAGTTGTACCCAATCACCACCCTATGAGTAACCCCTAAAAGGCACCGATAAATGGAGTCAAAGTACAGGATCAGTATCCGAGACATCCTTGAGCACCTCAAGTTAAAAGATATTTGCACCATTGCTATGATGATACTATCATTGACACTAGAATAGAATATCCATTTGATTGTCTCATAATAGGTCAATCCAATGTACTTACTACCCTTAGTAAGCATCCATATATTAACTCTAAATAAATCATATCTACAACTTATGAGATCTACTGTTTGACCTAATCAATGAGTATAACATGCACTAGTCTATCCAGATTAATGACATCTTATCTCATTAATCCTATAACTAGGGAAAGTTTAGATACTAATATAATTACTCATGATAGGAATCTCATTATCATGATCTCATCATGATTTCCTCCATGCTATTTTTTGTATCAAGGACTTCATTAAATCAATTTGATATTATCATCAAATCCATAAACGTATGAGCATTGAAATAATGAAAAATGCCTTTATTAATCATAAAATGATTTATAAAATAAGTGCTAAAGGTGATTGCCTTTAGAGCACTTCTCTAACATCTCCTAACAGCACGTGTCGAGTGCACAACAAAATTTACCTGACTCTGTATGCTAAAATTTGTAGTTATGGTAAGTCAGGATCGAATCCAAAGGGAATGTTCGGTTAATTTCCGTAACGAAATTAATTGATACAAGGAAATTATATGGGAGGTTTTTGGATTTCAAACAATTTAGAAATTAAAGTAAAAGTAAACTATCGAAAACAAATTAAACCAAATAATTGAAAATGAGAAAAGTGTTGAGTATAAGTAAGGTCCAGTTCTAGGGTCAATCTTGGCCTAAACACAATCAAGAATATTCCTTCATTCTAACATCTTTATAACTCTTTTGAAACTATTGATCTGAGACTAATAGAACGCTCTACAAATCTTGATTTTCCCTTAGATTATATTTAATCAAGATACGATCATTAATTAAACCTAATTATCGAATAACCTAGGATACGATCTCTGGCTCCAATTTGGTAGTCGCATTATGAATTGGAAAACGATTAATATAGGCAGTAACCTCACACGTTCGGGTTATCTAACCTAAGTTATATTGTTTCTAACGATTAACGATCATTAGATGCTAGTCACAAACATCAAAAGTAACGATTACAGATTACAATCAATGTTTTAGCAATAGGTTTGAAATAAAATAATCAAAATAACATATTAAGATCATTCATCGCAGAACCAACCAATCAACACCAACAGCACAACAATCAGAAAAGAAATTACAAATTTAAAATGATAGAAATAGCTTAACCGTGACTTGGGGTCAATATTCTCGCTGAACCGATGTCGGGAAACTAGCCTTCCGTCTTCATTTTCATGCTCCAAGAATGAGTCCTTTTCTCCATATGCTTCAGTAGTGTTACGCTACTCCCTTCTCTCTTCATTGTTCACGATGGGACAATTAAGGTTTTAGGAGCTTGTTGATCCACTGCTGTTCATCCATGCACCAGCTCTCCACGCTGCGCCCACCAGCTCTCCATGCTGTGCCCACCAACTCTCCATACCAGCAAGCCACCAAGCCGTGCTTCTTCTCTCTTTAGCCAAGCCATGATTCTCCTCTCTGCTGTGCCGCCCCTTCTCTGTGTTTTGCTGTTGCCACCACTATTCCCTCCTCCTATAGCTTGATTAGACGAATTAATAAGCTAGGTTCTTAAAACCTTGCTCTTCATGCGCTGCTACTGGGACATTGCGTTAAACGCATGCATTTCATGCCTAACTCTCTTCCGCAGCTGCCGCTTAGCTCCAAGCTTAAATTATGTTGTCTTCCTTTTTGTTTTATGCCGCCACCAACAAGCTATAATCTCTTTTTATTTTATGCTTTTTTTCTTGTTAAATATTTGTGCTCATATTTGCTTTAGAATATCTTGTCTTTTTGGTCTCAAATATATATCAACATATCCAACCTAGTAGTCAACACAAATTAAACACAAATTAAGCATTTTATCTTGAAAATAGGATTAAAATCATATGGAAATACATAAGAAAATATAAGATAATTCAATCTTATCAAAATACCCCCACACTTAGCCTTTGATTGTCCTCGGGCAAATCGTCAAAATTAAAATCACAAACCAAAAGTTTAACTCATTTTCCACATTTCTTAAGAATAGATAACCATAAGTAAAGGTGAATGACTTTCAAAACCTAAGCAAAAACTCAACATTCAAAGCTTCTACTCATGATCTATCAATATTCATTATCCTTAAAAATTGAGTAATTGAGAGGTAGACTTGGACAGAAGGTGTTTAAACAAGATATTTTTATGGGTACACTCAGACACCATTCATGATCACAACAGTCCATAACTTTGCATATCATTTCATTTCTCCTCCATTAAAAGTCACATACATAATTATGAATCAAAGGACTTTTTAAGGTTGTAATGTGGGTAAAGGTAAGGTGAGATGTGGTTAGGTCAAGTAGCATGCAAGCCATCAAAGCTAGTGAAACAAAAGTAATAATCAGTCAAAAACTGGGTACCGCCAACTATGATGAATGCAACATTTTTATTTCACAACCTTATTCAGCTCTCACACACAAACCATATGAAACATAAATCAATATGAAGAAATCACTCATACACTTTATGCCAACGATACATTGAAATCACAAGAGTGAACCTTTCAAGCCAACATCTACCTCATTTTCAACATATTCAAATAACATATTCATCAACTCTAAGAAGATGCATTAATCATGAATAACTTTGCAACCTCATATGCACTCTCTCCTTGATAAATTTATTTAAACAATTTTTTTCTTCTTTTTTTCTTTTTCTCTTTTTCTTTCTTTCTTTTCTTTTCTTTTTTACATTAAAGAAGCTACATTATCATGAGAATTTTTATGATAAGATATAAAACAACATCCCAACATTATAACTAACCCTCACATATATACACCCCACACTTAGAATTTTGTACATCTACAAACTCAACAATCACAAATGTTCCACTAGCTTTATAGCTTGGGTAGGACATTTGGTTAAGTATAAAGCATGTAACATGATTGATACAAAAAGAAAGGCTAAAGCTCAAAGGGGTTTATCAAGGAAAAAATTATGTCAATAGGATAGGTTATTTGGCTAATTTAGTTTATAAAAAAAAAAGAATGCCTAATCATGTTCATGTTAATGCATGTGATAAAAATGTGGTCTCGAATAGAAATTCAACACAAAATCGGGATGTACATGTCATGAAGGTCACACATTATCAAAAAGGCAATGAGACTGATATAGATGTGTCAGTCAAATAAGGCTTAAATTCTCACTAGCTTTGTCTACCACTAGTCCCTATTCTTTTAAAGATAATGCACATTAACAAACCACAAGAGAAAAAATACATGTCAAATTTTGCTATGAATTTTAATAATCAATTCACACTCTAATTATGACTAAATAATCTTAAAAGCAGTAGAAAATAAGAAAATTTTTTATTTTGTTCGTTTAATTTTGAAAACCGCTTAAGAAGGCACCTAGGATACAATTAAGCTAAAAAACTTGCATTAAAACTAATGCATCCCGCCCCCATACTTAAAACTTGCATTGTCCTCAATGTAAAATCAAATGCAAGAAATGAAATAGTTAACAAAAATAACAAAAGCAAAAATGTAAAAGACATAAATTAACTTCCCTTGGGTTGCCTCCCAAGCAGTGCCTTTGTTTAACGTCGTTGGCTCAACCTCCAGTTGCGTGCTTTATGTGACACCAGTCACATCCTCTAGCATCAACACCTCCAAGTCCTCCGTTTGGAAGCCCTCATAATACGGCTTTAAGCGATGACCATTCACTCAGAATGTCTTGTTAGTTTTAAGGCTCCGTATCTCCATTACACCAAAAGGAAAGACATGAGTGATAACAAACAGACCAATCCAACGGGAACGCAACTTACTAGGAAAGAGTTTAAGTTTAGAATGATATAGTAACATGTTCTGGCCCACCGAGAAGTTTTTCCTCAAAATCATCTTATCATGAAAAGCGTTCGTCCTCTCCTTATATATCATTGCATTTTGTTATAACTCATTCCTCATCTCTTTCAACTCTTGAAGTTGCAACTTCCTATGCACTCCCGCATCATCCAAGTGCATGTTGCATCTTTTGATAGCCTAATATGCCTTATGTTATAATTCCACTGGAAGATGACATGGCTTTCCAAACACTAGCCTGTACGGCGATATTCCAATTGGTGTTTTGTAAGCCGTTCGGTAGGCTCACAATGCATCTTACAGTCTTACGCTCCAATCCTTCCTATTGGGTTGCACGATTTTCTCCAGGATTAACTTGATTTCTCAATTTGAGACTTCAATTTGCCCGTTAGTTTGAGAATGGTAAGCAGTAGAAACTTTGTGCGTGATGTGATATTTTCTAAACATTGCTTCCATCACCCTGTCGCAGAAGTGGGTTCCTCTATCGCTAACAATGACTTTCGGTATCCCGAACATAGATGAATGTTACCTTAACAAAATTTGCAACAACCTTGGCATCGGTCGTCCTAGTGGCTTTTGCTTTCACCCATTTAGAAACATAATCAACTGCAAGCAATATATAAGTAAAGCAAAAAGACGGAGGGAAAAATTCCATAAAATCAATGCCCCAACGTCAAAAATTTCACAGAAAAACAAAGGGATTTGTGGCAATTGATCCTTACGGGACAAGTTACCTGACCGTTGGCATCTGTCACAGGATTTGTAGAAGGTATATGCATCTTTGAATAATATTGGCCAGTAGAAGCTGCTCTGCAGAACTTTATGAGCTGTCCGTTTTACTCCAAAATGTCCTCCGCAAGCGTACGAATGGCGAAAGGCTAAAACTGATAATGCTTCAATTTTGGTACACACCTCCTGATAACTTGATCTACACAGTGCCTCCAAAGATATGGGTCATCCCATACATAGTACTTCGTTTCACTTAGTAGCTTATCCCTCTGAGCCTTTGACAAATCAACAAGTAATTCGTTAGTTACTAAAAAATTGATAATGTTTGCATACCATAGTGGTGTTGCATTGACAGAAAATAATTGCTCGTCTGGGAAGCTTTCTCGTAGAGGGATATCATCTTCTTCCTTTATCAAACGGCTGAGATGGTCCGTCACCACGTTTTCTGCCCCCTTCTTATCTCTAATCTCCAAGTCAAATTCCTTAAGGAGGAGAATCCATCTGATCAGTTTCGGTTTTGCTTCTTCTTTTGTCAGCAAGTATCGTAAGTTGTATGGTCAGAATAAACAATCACTTTAGCATCAAGCAAATGCGATTGAAATTTTTCCAAAGCAAAAAACCACAGATAACAATATTTTCAATAGTGGAATAATTTAATTAAGCTAGATTTAAAGTCTTTGAAGTATAGTAAATGGCATGCAAGGCTTTTCCCACTCTTTGTCCTAGAACCACCTCCATTGCATAATCACTCGCATCACACATGATCTTGAATGGGAGGTTCCAATCTGGCGGTTGAATCACCGGTGGGGATGTCAAAAGTTCCTTAAGTTTATTGAATGCTTCCTTGCACCTCTCGTTGAACTCAGGAGACATCTTGTTGAAGAAGCTTGCACAATGATGCAGCTATCTTCGAAAAGTCCTTAATGAACCTTCAATAAAAACCTGCATGCCTAAGAAAAGAACACACTTCCCTCACAGTAGAGGGGTAAAGTAAAGAACAAATGAGATCAACTTTGGACTTGTCTACTTTAATACCCTTAGCAGATATCACATGACCTACAACTATACCTTGATCCACCATAAAATGACATTTTTCCCAATTCAACACAAGGTTAGTTTCTATACATCGTTTTAAGATAATGACAAGATTCTCAAGACATTCATCAAAAGAAGATCTATACACACTAAAATCGTCCATGAATACCTCAATAATCTTCACAACATCTTCGAAAAAATGCTTATCATACACCTTTGGAATGTGACAGGTACGTTACACAATCCGAATGACATCCTGCGATAGGCAAACATACCGAATGAGCATGTAAATGTGGTCTTCCCTTGATCTTTCGGTGCGATCAGGATCTAAAGATAACATGAAAAGCCATCTAAAAAACAATAATAGTCATAATCAGCCAATCTCTCAAGCATCTGATCAATAAAAGGAAGGGAAAGCGGTCTTTACAAGTAGCAGAATTTAACTTCCTATAATCAATACATACTCGCCACCCGGTCTGCACTTGGGTGGGAATCAACTCACCTTCCTCGTTTATCACAACGGTGATTCCAAACTTCTTTGAAACCACCTGGACAGGACTTACCCACTTACTGTCGGAAATTGGGTAGATAACCCTGGCATCGAGAAGCTTCAATACCTCTTTTTTCACAACTTCCATCATTGGAGGATTCAGCCTACGCTGAGCTTGCCTTGTAGATTTTGCATCCTCCTCCAACAAAATGCGGTGCATGCATATAGAAGGACTTATCCCTTGGATATCTGCGATAGTCCACCCGATAGCCTTCCTATGCTCTCTCAGCATTCGAACCAGCTTTTCCTCTTGATATGAAGTAAACTCCGCCGAGATGATAACTGGGAGAGTCTATTTATCTCCCAAAAACGCATACTTCAGATGTGTAGGGAGTGGCTTCAATTCCAATTCTAGTACCTGCACATCAGAAGGTAACAACTTCTGGTCAGCTTCAGGTAGTTGTATAGAAGCCAAATCATACCTTTTTGGAGAGCTTTCCAATGAGTCCAAGGCAGCTGTCATTTCCACAAGCTCTTCTCCCATCTTAACATCAGTATTGGCTTTTGCTTCCATATCCTCAGTTAAAACTATTTTCAAATGATCCCTGCAACTTAATTTAAACATTTCTTGCACCAAAGCATCAATTACATCAACAGAAAAAACACAATGATCATTAGGAGGATGTTTCATGGCATCAAAGTTATTGAAATGAATCACTTCCCCATCAAATTCCATTGTGAGGGTGCCTTTACGAACATCTATCTTAGTTTGAGTCGTATTAAGAAATGGCCTCCCCAACAAGATGGGTATCAGATTACATGAGGTGTCATCATTCATATCCACAACATAAAAATCCTCAGGAAACACTAACTCATTCACCTGCCCCAAAACATCCTCAACCACACTATTAGGATAAGCATTAGTGCTGTCAGCCAGTTGTATTATTACACTCATTTTTTTCAAAGGGCCCAAATTCAAAAAAGCATAAATCAAATGAGGCATCACGTTAATAGAAGCAACCAAATCAAACATAGCTCTATTGATCATAGTATTACCAATTTTGCAAGGAATGGTGAACATACTTGGATCCCGACATTTTGGAAGCATCTTCTTTCTGAATACTGCCAACACACTCTCACCCATCATCATTTTCTCATCACCCTTCGATTTCCTCTTATGTGTACATAGTTCTTTGAGGAATTTGGCATACCTTGGTACTTGCTTGATTGTTTATAGCAAAGTTTATTGACGTCTACCTTTCTGAAAGTCTCCAATATCTCTTTGTCCTTGTCCTCCTTGTTTGGTCTTGTTAATCTTCTCAAAAAAGGTGGAGAGTTAGTTTTAGTAATATTAGGACTTTCGAAATTTACCTTCATACTCGATGACAATTTTTCTTCCTTTTCCAATTCCTTCTCAATCTCTTCCTCGGTAGCAGTCTTTGATGGGGTTCTTTTGGGACCTTCAATCTCCTTTCTGCCCCTCAGGATTATGGCACTAACATTATTTGGGTTCACCTAGGGTTGTGATGGCAATTTTCCTCCAGCTTGCGATTCTAGGCGATTGAGCCTTATTACCATCTGACCCATTTTGTGTTCTATGCTCTGTTGGCTTGCTTTTGTCTACTGTCAGAATTGTTGCAACTGCTGCTACATATTTTTTTGATATTGCTGCATATCCTATTGAAAATTGCAAATTGTTAATAGCAAGATTCTTAACAATTTCTTCTAAAGATGCACTTGAACTGGAAGAAGAAGCTCCCTGTGCTCCTTATTACCTTGGTTGAAATCCTAGTGCCCCTTGCAATCGATTTTGGAAGTAATTTTGTTATCGGTTCCCTTCATAACTCAAGTTGGGGTGGTCCCTCCAACCTGGGTTATACGTTTGCGAGTATGGGTTGCATTGGTTCAGGAAGTTCCCTCCTGCAACATTCATGTACTCTATACTCTCCTCTTTTAATGCTGGGTACTCATCGGTTGGATGACTTGTGTTTGAACATATCCCGCACACTTTCACTTGTGCCTGTCCAACTACAATCTGTCTCACAAAAGATGTTAGTTCATTTAAACGATGTTCAATGGATGAAGTGCTTACCTCATTTACTCATCGAGCATCATTGCGAGTGTCAAATTATTGGGTGTTAGCGACCATCCGCTTAAGTAATATCCTGGATTCAATGGGAGTCTTCTCATAAAGTGCCCCACTGCTCGCCGCATCAACCAAACTCCTCTCCATTGGTAGCAATCCTTCATAAAAATATTGGATGAGAAGTTGCTCTGGTATGTTATGGTGAGGACAACTAGCACATAACTTCTTAAATCGCTCACAGTACTCGTAAACAGAAGCCGAATCTGTTGCGGGGCTCGAGGTAGTACCCTGGACCAAAAATTTTAGCCACGATTTATTAACAAGGAAGTTCTTAAAATCCGAATCTATATCAAATATGGATCCTTTCGTGGTTTCCAATTCTTGGTCGTTTAGAATCCTTATCTAATAATGAATCTATGCTTTTCCCGAAATCATATCACATATGAAGATCGGTTGCACTCCCAGTATCCTTGTCAAACATGGATATTTGTGGTTTCCTATTCCGAATCCATGTCTTACATGGTAGAAACCCTAGCAGCCGTCTCCTAGGCATCTTTAGTCGTAACCCTAGGCACCACCTTTGAAGGAAGTTTCGGTTATCATCATATGTCATGGCTAAAACACTTTTGGTCGAGACAAACATGAAAGAAACATCTCATGCCCGAACTCATTCTTCGCCGAAACAAGCCATAACCAAAAAACATCTTGATGTAATCAACTTCCATGGCTGAACACTTCATTCTTGTCATATATTCACATTAGTACCAAGAGAATCAACAAATCTGAAAACAACATGCATGAACATAAATCACATTCCTATCATGCATCCAAATCCGTAAGCACATATAATCAAAACATGCATATTTTTGACTATATAGAAGAACATAACCTGGCTCTGATACCATTGTTGGATCGCTTATGGCCCGAGTATTCACAATACATTGCAGAAAAGACCATAACACAACAAGAAGTATAGCCAAAATCATACAGCATGTACGAAAATACCTTTCGATGTGGATTGGTTGTTTCTTTCTCAGATTCGTAGACACTGCAATACGCGAATGTCCTCTACCATTATCCACACAAGTATGAACAATCCAGTCAGCGACTATTGTGTGCTAGCACGTCCTGAAACCCTTTTTGAACGCCGCACAGTTTTCTCTCGGAGGGTGGCTAGGGTTTTTCCTTCCCCTTCTTCTTTTTCTAATGAGACCTAAATTTCTCTATTTATAGAGAAAACCAAATCTCATTGAAGCCTAATAAGTTTTGGCCTATACTATATCCCATATAATAAAAGCCCGATAACTTAATTCAATCTAGCCCAATAAATATATCCACATATATTTATTCAATGCCTAATA
>JAOQMR010105660.1:0-12235 GCA_027563865.1 Erythroxylum pelleterianum
TTAGGGTCAATTTATCAAATGTTATTCGGATGACAATGACTTAAGTCCGATTTGAGGTTTAAATTGTGGTGAGGAATTGCTCCCTCGTGACGTACCAGGGAGGGGTTCCAACAGTATCCATTTGTCGCGACAAATTAATTTCCGATTTAATTGCCTCATCGTGACGAATGACCAAACTCAATTAGTCGCGACGAATGTCGGATACCCGGCCTAAATATGGCAAATTTCTCACTAATCCAACCTGGCCCGAGCTTTAACCCTATATATATTTCCATTTTAGGTTAACAGGAGGAGGCTGCACACACTGTTCATCTTCGTCTTTATTTTCTGATAGGTTTTCTTTCTTTTTCGCAGGTCCGATAGCCGACAGACGACGTCCTCCTTCATTATCTTCTTCTCCAGCAGTTGTTCATCGTGAACCATCTCCTTCTATTCATTGTCTAAGCCATGAGTCGCATCGGTTTTCCAGCAGTGATGGAGTTCTTCGGCATGATGCGCGGCTATGAGGAGCTAAGCTATTAGGAGCTGCCAGTCAAAATTCTGGATAGCAAGGAAAAAGTCCTCCGGAATAAGACAATCAAATTAGTTAAAGTCCTTTGGAGGAATCATGCAATTGAAGAGGCGAAGTGGGAGCCGTTGGATGCAATGGTGGAGAAGTATCCACACCTCTTCAATGAATCAGGTAAGAATTTCGAGGACAAAATTTCTTAAGGGGGGGAGAAATGTTAGCCCCAAATTTTTTTTATGATGATTAAGCATGATTGAAGTAAATTAAAGCATTAATAAATTAAATTAAGTTGGTGTTAATTGAGTTAGCATTGATTAAGATGATATTAATTAAATATGATGGTAATTACTTAAATTATGTTAGCATTAATTAAGTTGTTATTTAGTAAGTAAGATGACATTAAATTGAAGTAGGTAGCTTTTATTAAATAAGTTAGGTAAGAGTTAAGGCTAGAGAATTCCTGAATCTCACTCAGCGGGAAATGAGCGTAAGTGAGTATGAGCTGAAGTTCACCCAGTTGTCACGGTATGCAGCCAATATCGTGGCGACTGAAGAAGACAAGTGTCAGAAGTTTGAGGGCGGATTGCACCTGGGAATTCGGGAGAAGGTGTTAATCCATAACTTCTGTGATTATCAGCAGCTAGTGGATGCTGCTCTTCAGGCTGAAAAGTTAGAAAATATCAGGGCGGAAGTGAGCAAGAAAAGGAAGAATAGAGAGCAGTCCTTCAGGAAGGGATTAAGTGCTCCAGCACCTGAGAGGAGCACTAAGACCTATCGTACTCAGAGTGAGGTGGGCAGTAGTGGTCCTATTAAGAGCAAGCAGCCTAGAGCTACTTTAGTGCAGACTTCAAGTGTGGCAAGCTTAGGATGGACAGGTAGAAGTAATCCCCAGTGTGACCATTGTGGGAGGTTCCATAAAGGGGAGTGCTTGATGAAGATTGGAGCTTGCTTTTGGTGTGGGGAAAGAGGACACCGGATCAGGGACTGTCCTCAAGCAGTCAGACAAGAAGGGTCACAGTCTCAGGCCCCAATAAGAGTAGAAACAGTGGGATCTCGGCCAGTCCATAATGTGGGTAGTTCAGGAACTGCAAGGAAGGAAAATCAGCCAGGAAGGCCAAGGGCACAGGTTCAAGCACCAGCCAGGGTGTTTTCCATAACCAGGGAAGAAGCTGCGGCTGTTCCAGAAGTTGTGACTGGTATGGCTCAATTGCTTGAATTTCCAGTATATGTTTTAATTGATTCTGGCTCCACGCATTCATTTGTGTCCTCAAGTCTGAACATGCATGCTGTAAATCCTGAGAATTTGGATAACTTTCTGGTTGTTAGTACTCCTTTAGGGAGTAAGTTGGTGATCAGCCTAGTGTATAAAGATTGTGAGCTCATTGTTGATGGTGCTAGACTAGTAGTAGACCTACTACCTGTAGACCTGAAGGGATTAGATGTCATACTAGGTATGGATGTCCTGGAGAAGTACAAGGCAAAGCTAGATTGTAGTCTCAAGGAGGTAGAGTTCGATCTGGGAGATGGTCAGAAAGTGATTTTCAGGGGGGACAAAAAGGTGTCAGCGCCGAGGATCATTTCAGCCTTGTTAGCTGACAGTATGATGAGCTAGGGGTGTGAAGCCTTCTTGGCGCATGTAGTAGATCCAGAAGCGAGTGTAGGAAGATTGGAGGATTACCCTATAGTGAGGGAGTTCCCAGATGTATTTCCAGAAGATTTACTAGGGTTGCCGCCGGTGAGGGAAATTGAGTTTGCAATTGACTTGATTCCCGAAACCGTGCCAATCTCGATACCACCATACAGAATGGCTCCGATTGAGTTGAGAGAGCTTAAAGAGCAATTACAGGAATTGTTAGAGAAGCAATTCATCAGGCCCAGTTCATCCCCTTGGGGTGTGCCGGTTTTGTTTGTTAAGAAAAAGGATGGAACATGGAGGATGTACATAGACTACAGGAAGCTCAACAAGGTGACCATTAAGAACATATATCTGTTACCCAGGATAGATGATCTATTTGATCAACTGCAGGGAGCAAGGGTCTTTTCGAAGATTGATCTAAGATCAGGTTACCATCAGCTCAGAATCAGGGAGTCTGATGTTAACAAGACAGCCTTCAGGACCCGTTATGGGCATTATGAGTTCAGGGTCATGCCCTTCGGACTGACCAATGCTCCAGCTGCATTCATGGACCTGATGAACAAGGTTTTTCAGGAGTTCTTAGATCAGTTTGTCATAGTATTCATTGATGACATTCTGGTCTATTCCAAGGATGAAGGGGGGTATGAACAGCATCTCAGAATAGTACTGCAGAGATTAAGAGAGCGGGACCTTTATGCCAAATTCAGCAAGTGCAAATTTTGGCTGCATGAAGTGGTTTTCCTTGGACAAGTGATTTCCAAAAGAGGGATTCATGTTGATCCAAAGAAGGTTAAAGCATTGGTGAATTGGCAAGAGCCAAAGACAGTGAAGGAGGTAAGGAGTTTTCTAGGCCTGGCAGGTTACTACAGGAGGTTTGTAGAAGGATTCTCCATGATAGCTGCTCCGATGACTAAGTTGCTGAGGAAGCATCAACAGTTTGTCTGGAGCAGTGAATGTCAGAAGAGCTTTGAGGAGCTCAAGCAACTGTTGACCAGTGCTCCAATCTTAGTCTTGCCTAATGGAGATCAGGGATATACAGTGTACAGTGATGCGTCAAGAAAGGGGTTAGGTTGTGTATTGATGCAGGATGACAGAGTGATAGCTTACACTTCAAGGTAGCTGAAGCTATATGAGTTAAATTATCCTACGCATGATCTGGAATTAGCAGCAGTGATTTTTGCCTTGAAGATTTGGAGGCATTATCTTTATGGGGTTCAGACTAGGGTCTTTACAGATCATAAGAGCCTCAAGTACCTACTAAGCCAGAAGGAGTTAAATTTGAGGCAGAGAAGATGGTTAGAGTTACTGAAAGATTATGATTTGATGATCGAGTATCATCCGGGAAAGGCGAACGTAGTGGCAGATGCATTGAGCAGGAAGTCATCGATAGCTCATGTACAGGCAGTATACTTGCCTCTATTGGAACAGATGGCTAAACTGAAGATAAGCTTGAAGCAGGATGAGTCAGAATGCATCCTTGCTCAGTTTAGGGTGAGACCTATCCTTAGGGAGAAAGTCAAGGAGTTGCAAGAGCAGGATGCAGAATTGAGCAAGCTACGAGAGGAAATTCAGAATGGCAAGAAGTTAGAAGTAGTAGTGAGGGATGATGGACTAATGGTAGTCAGAAACAGGTTATGCATCCCAAATGTCAAGGAAGTTAAGGATGAGATCTTGGATGAGGCACACAATGTTCCTTATTCCATCCACCCAGGTAGTACCAGAATGTATAGGAACTTGAAGGAGCATTTCTGGTGGAAAAGAATGAAGAAGGATGTCGCTGAATATGTGAGCAGATGTTTAGTGTGTCAGCAAGTCAAGGCTGAACACCAGGCACCTTCAGGCATGTTGCAGCCATTGTCCATTCCTGAATGGAAATGGCAAAGGATCACTATGGATTTTCTGATGGGTTTACCCAAGACCAGTAGGAAGCATGATACCATTTGGGTCATTGTAGATCGATTGACCAAGTCAGCTCACTTTTTGGCGATTAAGCTGACAGATTCATTGCAGGTGTTAGCCAGAAAGTACATTGAGGAAATAGTAAGGTTGCTTGGAGTCCCAGATTCTATAGTTTCTGACAGGGACACCCGGTTTACGTCGAGATTTTGGGGTAGTTTGCAAGAGGCTCTAGGGACCAAGTTGAGTTTCAGCACGGCGTTTCATCCTCAGACGGATGGTCAGTCTGAGAGAACTATACAGACACTTGAGGGAATGCTTAGGGCATGTGTCATGGATTTCAAGGGAGCATGGGATGATCATTTGCCATTGGTCGAATTTGCTTACAATAATTTGTACCATTCGAACATACAGTTGGCTCCTTATGAAGCCTTGTATGGAAGGAAATGCAGGACTCCGATATGCTGGGATGAAGAAGGTGAGAGGAAGCTACTAGGACCAGAGTTAGTTCAGATGACAGTGGATAAGGTTGATCTGGTTAAGCAGTGGCTTAAGGCAGCTCAGGATCGAATGAAAAGTTATACAAATGCTCATCGGAAAGAGATGGAGTATGCAGTGGGTGACAAAGTATTCCTTAAGACTTCTCCATGGAAGGGAGTCATGAGTTTTGGCAAGAAAGTGAAATTAAGTCCACGGTATGTAGGTCCGTATGAGATTCTAGAAAGGATTGGGCCGTTAGCCTACAGGTTGGCTTTGCCTCCAGAATTGTCACAGATCCATGATGTCTTTCATGTTTCCATGTTGAGAAGGTATCGATCGGATCCTTCTCACATCATTCAGGCTTCAGAAGTTCAGTTGAGTGATGATCTAAGCTATGAGGAGCTGCCAGTCAAAATTCTGGATAGCAAGGAAAAAGTCCTCCGGAATAAGACAATCAAATTAGTTAAAGTCCTTTGGAGGAATCATGCAATTGAAGAGGCGAATTTTGAGCCGTTGGATGCAATGGCGGAGAAGTATCCATACCTCTTCAATGAATCAGGTAAGAATTTCGAGGAAAAAATTTCTTAAGGGGGGAGAAATGTTAGCCCCAAATTTTTTTATGATGATTAAGCATGATTGAAGTAAATTAAAGCATTAGTAAATTAAATTAAGTTGGTGTTAATTGAGTTAGCATTGATTAAGATGATATTAATTAAATATGATGGAAATTACTTAAATTATGTTACCATTAATTAAGTTGTTATTTAGTAAGTAAGATGACATTAAATTGACGTAGGTAGCGTTTATTAAATAAGTTAGGTAAGAGTTAATGTAATTAAATGTGTTAGTTGGAATTAAATGAGTTAGATGAAGTTTAATATGTTAGTTGGGCTTAAGCTTAAAAGAATAAGGAAATGGGCTTGAATAAGAAGTGAAGTGGGCTTAAGTTGTAGTAGGAAATTGTAATAAGAAGAAAGAAGGAATTAAATGAGAATTGGGCATAATGGGCTTAAGTTATAAGAAAGAGTATAAAAGGAGAAAGAAAGAAGAGAAGTGGTAGGATTTTTGGAGGGAGACTACCGAAATTTAGAGAGGGAGAGGAGAGTGGATGGTGAAGAGGAGAGAAGGAGGAGAAAAGAAGAAAAGCTTTGCCTAGGGTTTGATTTTCCAAGAGTTTAAGAGTTTGTATGAAGAAAGTTCAAGAATTAAAAGTGGAGAGGAAGGCTTGAGCTTCATTTTGAACCAAGAAAGCACTTGGATAAGCAAGGATTTTAAGGTAAGTCTTGATCTTTAGTTTGAGTTTTTGTTAGTTAATGGTTTAGAATGCTTAGAAATGAAGTGGAGTTAGTGATTCTAAGGTTAGAATCATGTTCAAAGTTTGTTAGTTTCTCAACTTTAAAACCCTAAGTTAACCTAAGGTTCTTTTCTTGTTAAAATTGAAGAAGGACGAGAAGAAAGAGAAGAGCAAGGAGAAGAGCACTCCTAGGAAAGGATTTTAGCAAGTTTAAGGTGGGTTCCATATTTATCTTTGTGTTTATAAGCAATTAATGCAAATCCAATATGACATTAATGATTGTTTACTACTTGTAAAGTGAGTATTAATAGTTGTTTTAAATGCTTGTTGTTGTAGTTGTTAGATGATTTTAAATGATGAGTTATGTGAGCATGATAGTAACAAATGTTAAATGTTTGATGATGGTTGAGTTAACTTGTGAAAATAGGTTAAATGAGCATGATGTTATCAAGAATGATGCATGAAAATCAGGTTTATAAGAACCATTAAATTGGGCAAGAAAAGCCCCATTTTATGCATGAATTTCATGTTATGTGGGTAAGGTACAGTCCCAAGAACTGTCACGTGCACGTCGACCATGATAAGGCTTCGCCCGCCTGCCTGATTATGGCTAGGATGATCCTTTTTAAGGACTCCTCAAGATTTGCCTACATAAGATCATTCAATGAGATTATGTAGTGCCACGATTTTGGACTTACCGAGCCAAGTATGTGTTTCCTATGTCATTACATGAAATTGCAAGATTGATGAATGTTTGAATTGTGGAAGTTGTGAAAGAAAATGCATGATTGAGTTGTTGATTAATGTATGTCGTATGATTATGTTGAGAACTTGCTAAATATATGGGTAATTAAATGAACTTGCTTATATATATAAATATAAATGTGTTACCCACGAGCAAAAGCTCACCCCCCACTTTCCTGTCCCATCCAGGTGAAGAGTACGAGTGCGAGGAATGAGCATAAGGGCATACTCCAAAATAGTGTTTTTGTTGCATTTCAAGTTACATTTTTGTAAACAATGCTTTAGATGCCTTTTAGGCCGAATGTTGTATTTTTGATATTGTTGTAATAGGCTTGAAATGCCTACTAAAGCGTTGTAAAACCTTGGTTTTGTTATAAATGAAGGTTATGCATGTTTATGACAATTTGAGTTCTTACCATGTTGATATGCATGTTTCATGAGGATTTGATTGGTTGAGTTAGGGAATTTGAGAATAAGTGAGTGGATGTAGATGGTTGAATCATTATAGAGTGTTTTAGTATGAAATGGATGAGTTGAGAAAGATTAGAAGTGTTTAAGGTGCTTAGGATTGGTTAAGAGAGAGTGCAGAGACTCAGAGTTGAGTCTGTTGCTCCATAAGTTAACTTATGGAGCACAACTCGAGTTGCTAGATTTTCTGGAACACCTCCGAACCCAAATAAGTCGAGTTGTTAGTCAGGATAAGTCGACTTGTCGCATATGTTCGCATATGTCGAGTTGTTTTTCTGCATAAGTCGACTTGTCGTGTATGTTCACATAAGTCGAGTTGTTTTTCTGCATAAGTCGACTTGTCGTGTATGTTTGCATAAGTCGAGTTGTCTCTTTCCATAAGTCGACTTGTCGACCAAAATAACTCGAGTTGTCGACCATAACTCGAGTTATATGCGCTGTAAGTCAATTCATGATAGGGAAGTTAGATTCTTTCGTTTTTAAGTTGATTCAATAGCAGTTTGGGTTGAAGTTAGACAACAGAACACACTTTCAGGGTATCAACAAGGCTCACCAGGGTCTCGGGAATGGGCCCCAACAGGGCTCACCTCCCGGAATCGTCGGGCTCCGAGGTCGGGGTGCGACAAATGTAGCAACGGTTTGAGTTCCAGAGCTTCAAAGGGGTAATCATTCATCGTTTAAGATTTCAGTCATGTATTTGTAAACCATCCGAGTTGGAGTTTGCGATGTATGTTTGGATGAATCCGGCTATAGTTTAGTCGGATGATAAACGATGATTTATGTTCTAGACTGGTTTGTGTTGAATATTATGCTTAAATACATGAAGTCTCGTGTATGTTATTCGGATTTGCATCAAGTGATTTAATCTGCCTAGTTGTGTTTGGTTGAATCTATTATGTTTTTCCGGTTAACCTGTTGCATGAAGTAATCCATATCATACACTAAGGGTTTTAACAAGATTTAATTTTTTGATTAATTAAACTCTTGGACTTAAATAGTTTTAAGGTTGTGTTTTCGAAACTTAGTGGATTTCAAACCCTGAAAATCATTTAAACGATGATAACCCCAGCCGCATTTTCAAGAGAATTTTAGTAAATTGTTTTCAATCTTGTTTAATTTCAATTGTTAAATTTTCCTAAAATCCAAAAATATACGTTTATACTTTTCTTTTCTTTAATTTTAGTCAATCAAACCAAACCAAACCCCCCTTTTAATTGCTTCAATTGCATAATTCAACTTAGGCTAGTCTTAGGATCAATTGCATATCGGTTCCATAGAGAGACGACCCGAGGTTCAGCTTGCTGCAATCCTTGGTATAAATTTTATTTTGACCAGTTTCCAAGGTCGGTTAAATTAATCGAACGACAAAGCTGCAATCAGTCCTGGAACAAAAATTTTTGTTTTTCCGCACCGTGTGCATGTGATGTACACACCGGGATTTTTCTACAATGGTATCAGAGCCACTTGTGTCGAATATAAAGAAGAAATTAGAACAAGGTTGGAGCTGCCTATTGGTTGTGATGATGATGCATGTTGACTGTGTTGAATTTGAATTCAGTATAGCAATCTTGTTTTTGAAATTTTCTTGCAGATTTTCTCATAAGATGTTGTTGAATATGTCTGTGGAAGGAAAGAATTTATCAATGTGATTTGATATGGTTTTGCTAATTTATTCCCTAATGTTCTGGTTACTGTGTTTGTGCACATTCCTTGAACATGAATGCTTATAAATTCGAGAATAAATTATAGAAAAATTGCTTTTGGATTTTCTTTCACTGACATATCTCCAAGATGTTTATTAATGTCTATGAGGATGGAAAAATGTTTTCGAGGAGATTTACTATTTATTTGAGAATTTATTGTATGCTGACGGGAATATCTGTGTTGAGGAACACAGATTCAGCATTGGCTTTGTTGCTGAGGTTCGTTGAGTTTTTGTTGGAAATAAATCCTAAAAACATTCATGAAGCATGTTGTGAACATGTTGTAACCTCTGTAATTTTTTCAGCATTTATTGAAATCGTTTCAATGATTTTTTCAAGCAAAAGACAGAGCTTGGTAGTTTTGAGAAAGTTGCTGGAACTGTTTTGTTTAAAATGTTAATTGTGCGTTTTTCGATTCCAATGCCATGGATTATTTTAATGTGATTAAAAATGTGTTACATTGATGTTGTATGCTTGCCAAACTAATTTTCTTAAAATAGGGTTTCCAAAAATTTTCGGATGTCAAATATGTCACATTAGCGTCTCGTTAGTGTATTTCATTGTCTTGATTGTTTTGGCCGTCACAAGTTATGTGACCAGTGCCGAAGTAGTCTTGATAAAGTGTATACTACCTAGAGATACTTAGGATGATAGTTTGATATTCGCAAAATTATTTGGAAGTCTAAGTGAATAATTATGTATTCATCTATTTCAAGTTTTTCATGTATAGTATGACTATATATGGTAAGCATGATACAATGAAAGTGTTTCATTGGTACATCAAAGTAAAGGATATTACACATGGTATTGTGAATTGAAACTGCACAGATTGAGAAATTAGCCGATTAGAGAGCAATTCCTAGTGTAAGTCGACTTGTATAGTATAAGTCGACTTGCACAGTCGTATAAGTCGACTTGTACGTGCACGAGCGTCATAAGTCGACTTGCACATCAGCATAAGTCGACTTGCACAATGGTATAAGTCGACTTGCACGTGCACAGTAGCATAAGTCGACTTGCATTCTTGCATAAGTCGACTTACAACATGCTTAGGTGGGATGATGGATGATTTTAGGTATAAATTCAATGTGATTGATGAAATGCCCTAAATCATTCCATATAGTTGTGACTATAATCCTATAGCTTGGATGAGACCAGATGGATGAGACCAGAGTTTGAAATCCCTCACATATCATATGAAAACTATCGCCTTCCATTAATATGGGGAGAACCAGAGTTTTTATAGAGTTCGGGTTGTTGGGTAAACCCAAGCTCACTCTATACGGATATGTTCGAACCATGAAAATAAAATTTTCGGATTAATGGGTCAGTTTTCACTAGAAACGTTGATTTGTTGAGTAAACTCAAGGTCAACGTAGACAGAGGCAAAATTGGGTAGCGTGCATCAGATGTACACGCATCAAAAGTTGATATTGGGTATGCATATATCAAGAGTTGATAGCACTGGACGATAGTTACATTTGTGATGCAATTGGTATGCCCGATACCTACCGATTGACCTAAGGTATCTTGTTGGGTAAACCCAAGGTCATTCTTAGTAATGTCGAATATCGACCCACTCGGACATTGTGTCATTATGTTTCTTGGATTTGTAATGAGGGTTATGGATTCGTTTGAAACTAGTGAGAGCCATATGCATGTCATGCAAGTCCTTATGATCATGCATGTACTCTATTTTAACATTCTTTCTCTCTTCTCGTTTAAGTTGATTGAAGATGTCTTCCAGTGTGAATTTGCGCTCACTTATGGACTCTAATAAATTAACTGGACCAAATTTTCTCGATTGGCTGAGAAATCTGAGAATTGTTCTCAGATTTGAGGAACTAAGATATGTCCTAGATGTTTCACTTCCTGATCCACTTGCTGTTGATGCTACTGATGACGATCAGAAAGCATATCGTAAGCATCTTAAAGATAGTGACATGGCTACTTGTATTATGCTTGCATCTATGTCACCAGAGCTGCAGAAACAGCATGAGTCTATGGATGCTCATACCATAGTGTTTCATCTTACAGAGCTTTTCGATGAGCAAGCTCGGTCTGAAAGGTTCGAGACCTCGAGGCTTCTCTTCACTACTAAGATGACTCTAGGTTCATCTGCAGTGCAGTATGCACTGAAGATGAATGGGTATATTGAGAGGTTGGCCGTCTTGGGTTTTGTTATGGATTATGAATCAAGTATTGACTTAATTCTAGTTGGATTGTTTGATAGTTATTCACAGTTTGGTATCAGAGCCCTTTGGTTGCTTGATTTCAAATAACTATTCTTTTGTTATTCATTGTC
Organism: Erythroxylum pelleterianum; assembly: GCA_027563865.1. Classification (NCBI taxonomy): domain Eukaryota; kingdom Viridiplantae; phylum Streptophyta; class Magnoliopsida; order Malpighiales; family Erythroxylaceae; genus Erythroxylum; species Erythroxylum pelleterianum. The sequence continues at coordinate 11,035 of JAOQMR010105660.1, forward strand.
GTTCTTCTTCTCTATCTGTTTTTTATCCATTGTTTCGTTCACTTTTTTGTTTGAGTTTTTGGCTGAATAATAGGTGTTTCTTCAAGTTCAGAATCTCTTCTTTCTCCTCGTTTTGGAATCATTCAAATCCAAGCTTTCTAGAACAAGTTACACTATGTCGAAATTTGAGGGCATCTAGCTTCTGAAAATTGCGTTACATTCTTTTTACTTCCATATTTATTTGTGTGAGCTTGAAATTATCTGGAAAAAAAGTAGAAGTAAAAAAAGAAAATCGTGAAAAAAGGAGGAAAAAAAGAAAATCGTGAAAAAAGAGAAAAAAAGAAATCGTCAAAAAAAGAAAAAAAAGGAAGAAAATCATCAAAGTGTGTGTTGCAATTTCTAGAGAAGTGGAGTCCATGTTTGTTACTTTCCTAATCGCAATCAAGTAAAGACAACATCTTTCCTATTGCTTGAACTTTAATTGCAAGCACATTCCTATCTTGTATTGCTTGGAATTTGATCACTTTCCTATTTGCTTCACTTTCTTATTTCAATTACTTTCCTATTTTGCCTTTAGTTTCCTATTTCTTTTCTTGCCTTATTCGTCTTTCTTTAGCTTCAAGTTTGACTTTCCTTGAGACAATCACTTCCTTAATTCATTCCTTATACTATTTTTCCACACTCTGTTTCCTCTGTTGGATTCTTTGAGAATTTTATCTTGGGATTCTAGTCTTGGCTGCTACTTGGTATGATTACTTCTATTTGATTATGTCTTGTTTCGAATAAGGATACTATAGAAAGCAAGTTGAGTGGTAAAAGGCAAGAGTGTTTACATTATAGAAAATGACAATTTTTGTGTGAAACACGAGTTGTTTGACATCTGTTGAGTGTATACACGTGAGGGTGAGTGGTGAGGTTCATATTGTGTTTGTTGATTAACATTTTTGCAGTTCATAAACATGTCTCAAGAAGACAAATCACCTGAGCAAGAATTTAAAGTCTTTATGAAGGCTGTGCAAGATCAATTTTGGAGGTTGAATGCTTCTTATAAAGATTCGAGGACGAATCTTCTCGAAGAGTGAGAGAATGATAGAGAACCATGGGCATGTGAAAGATAAGAAGAGAAGCATATAGGGTGTGATCCGCCTCAAGGAAGCCTAGGACATGACTTGCACGGACATGAGCTTTCAAGAGGAGGCTTAGGAGCTGAAGTTGGATCAGA
>JAOQMR010105722.1:0-12229 GCA_027563865.1 Erythroxylum pelleterianum
TGCTAATCACAAGGATTAAAGTAGTCTGAACAATTAGTAAAGGGAAGGCGAAATTCAGAGGGTTATCTCCTTGCCAAACTCCATCTGATGAAGTTTTAATGGAAGTTAGGTTGAACGGTGCCATATTTTTGTTTGTTGGTTCGACCACTCGTTTCTTGATAAAAGAGACAGCTTGAACTTGAAGGTTGTGCAGAGCAGCCGTGGTACTTACAGGGTTGGACTTGGGGGTGCTTGTCGCAAATAAGTGAATGTGCGCAGCTTGATCCTATTTTTTGACTAGTCGGAACATGTGAATTTGTACATTTACGTGTATACTAATTAATCTACACACTTGTGATAAAGATAAACGAATAATTTGATGAGAGATTCAGATATGTTTTGTGATTTGCGGTAATTTTTTGTTTTTTGTCGAAAAAGATATTCCATTAAGTAGAAACACTGAGTTCAAATACAACAAACACCGGGAATAAAAGAAGAAAGAAGCAAAAACACTCCAGAGAACTATCATCAATAGCCTCGTTAGCATCTCACTTCAATCCTCAACAATCAAGGCGGTGCTGGCAATCCATCCCGGCTCAAGATGCCAACTAAATAAGATGGGGTGATACCCAATTACCTAAGCACATCTTCTTCTGGGCTTGCTTTGCTAACCAATCAGCTGCTCTGTTAGCTTCCCGATTAATTAGAACAAAGTCAATACCCTTCAAATGTTGTAATCTATACAGTATATCTGAAATGAATGGATAAATTTTCCATTTGCCATTCCCTTTATTTTTAAGAATTTCAGAATGCACAATGTGAGAATCCAATTCAATCTGTACATTATGGTAATCCTGCCTCTCCAACAACTTCACCCCTTTATACACAACTCTAGCTTCAGCCTCAAGTGCAGAACCTGCAGTGCAATCTGAAGCTAGACCATCCACAATAGATCCTTCAGCATTCCTAATTATCACTGCCCAACCTGCATTTTCGGCTTTAAAAGAGCCATCACAATTCATCTTCAAAAAACCAGCAGCTGGTGCAGTCCAACAACTCTACTGAGATGGCATCTTTTGCATTCCCTTCTGTGGCCGAATAGAGCTACAATCATTCAACAAAGCAATGCCTTTCTCTATACATTTAAATGGATCAGGGCTAACCTTTTGAAAAACCACCTTACACCTCTGCTTCCATATATTCCAAAGTAAAGCAGCAATAAACATCATAGAAGAAGGACTCGAATCAATCTTCTTAAAAGACTCACTCATTTCCAGCAGCCATACATCTAAAGAAGACAACCCTTCCCTTGAGATATGTAACCCCAAAGCACTACCAAACCACACACATTGTGTCCAAGGACATAATAACATCATATGCTCAATAGTCTCAGATTCACCACCACAGATAGGACACAAGGGATCAGTGATCACTGATCTATGAACCAAATTTGAGTAAGTAGGAAATAAATTTCTAAGGGCTCTCCAGAGAAATACCTTAACCTTGGGAGGGAGAGAGAGTTGCCAAAACCATTGCCAAAGAGACCTGTCCACCGAATGTGTGATACTGATATGAGGGTAAGGAGGTTGAACTGGGAGCGAATTGTTAGGAAATCTAAGGGCCCTGGCTTTGTATGGGGGACTATAATGATTTTCTCTTCCATTATGAGAAAGAGGGGGGCAAGCGCCGGGCAGCTGGCAAATTAAATAGTTTTCGGACTATGATTGGGCAAGCTGGCTTAATAGATTTATCTTCCCAGGGATTGTGGTATACTTGGATTAATAAGAGGGAGGATGAGGAGATTAGGGAGAAAATTGACAGAGCTTTAGCAAATCAAAGGTGGATTGAGTTATATCCTTGCTATCAGGTGCTTAATTTTCCCATTATTGGTTTTGATCATGCTCCTGTGTTGCTGGATAGTGCTCCTAGCATGCAGAGGGGGAGCAGGCAATTTAAGTTTGAGGTGTTATGGAGTGAGCATGTGGATTGTGCTCAGGTTATTTCTGCGGGTTGGACAAGGCAGTTTGCTGGCTCTAGATTGTTTCAGTTGGTTCAGAAGCAGAAGGCTTGTCGTTCGGCCCTTATTGATTGGAGTAGAAAGGTTTTTCCAAATTTTCGCAAGGAGATTGATAGCATTATGATCCAGATTGCTGAGGTCCAGGCCATCACCAATTATAGTGTGGCGGATAATTTGCAGATTAAGCACTTGTTGGGAACTTTAAAGAAGGCATGGGAGGGTGAAGAACAATACTGGTACCCTAAATCTCGGGTGCAATGGTTAGCTGCTGGTGATAAGAATACCAAATTCTTTCACCAGTCAACTTTACATAGGCGAAGGGGCAATAAGATTCTTCGTATCAAAGACGATGATGGACAGTGGTTAGAGGATGAAGCTGGAGTGATGGATCAGTTTAGTGCATTTTATCAAAAATTGTTTACTAGTGAGGGTTGTAGGGATATTGATGATGTTCTTCAAGTTGTTCCTAGGTTGGTTACCAATGAAATGAATGAGCGTTTGGTAGCTGAGGTGACTGCTGAGGAAATCATGGCAGCTGTGTTCAGCCTTGGAGCTATGAAAGCTCCAGGGTCGGATGGGTTTAATGGTTTGTTTTATCAGAAGTTTTGGGATATAGTTCAGATGGCTATTGTTGGAGGGGTTAAGAGCTTTTTTCGAAATGGCCATCTGTTGAAGGAAATGAATAAAACTTGTGTGACCTTGATTCCCAAAGTCAAGAATCCATAAGATGTCTCTCAATTTAGACCTATTAGTTGTTGTAACTTCAGCTATAAAATCATCTCGAAGATCATGACTGCGAGGTTGCGGGATTATATGGGGGTGCTCGTTACTTGTAATCAAAGTGGTTTTGTGGAAGGGAGACAGATTCAAGATAATATTCTGGTCGCCAGTGAAGTATTTCATAATTTGAAGATCCGAAAAGGGAAGAAGGAGGGTTTGGCTTTGAAACTTGATATGACCAAAGCCTGTGATCGGGTGGAGTGGGTCTTTTTACATCAAGTTATGGTGAAAATGGGCTTTAATTCCACTTGGATTAGCTGGATCATGGAGTGCATGTCCTCTGTTACTTATGTTCTCAATGTCAATGGTAAGAGGTTAGATCTTATTACTCCATCTAGAGGTCTTAGGCAAGGGGATCCTCTATCCCCTTACCTATTTTTATTTGTTGTTGATGTGTTGTCTAGAATGGTTTCTCAGGCCATTGAGTCTAGGCAGTTAGAGGGTCTTAGATTGGTTGGAGATTGTCCAGTCTTGTCCCATTTACTTTTTGCTGATGATGCTTTATTTTTCCTGCCTGCGGATGCTACTAATGTTTCTATTATGTTTGCCATTCTTGATAAGTACTGCAAGGCTTCGGGACAGAAGGTCAATTTGTCCAAATCCAGTATTATTTTCAGCTCTAATATACCTGAGAGCAAGCGGAATGAGTTGAAGTTGATGCTAGGCATTCCCGAAGCTGCTAATCCTGGCACTTATTTGGGCTTGCCTAATTTCTGGGGGAAGACAAAGAGAAGAGTAGTGGAGTTTATCAAAGAGAGGATTATTAAGAAGATGAATGGGTGGAAGAACAAATTACTCAGTCAAGGGGGACGGGAGGTCCTTATAAAATCAGTGGCTTGTGCTATGCCCATTTACTTGATGCTCTGTATCAAATTCCCAGCAAAAACTTGTGACGAGATTAATGCTGTGCTAGCTAATTTCTGGTGGGGGCAGAAGGATCAAGAACATAAGATCCATTGGGCTAGCTGGCTCACAATGTCAACAAGTAAAAGGACTGGAAGTATGGGTTTTAAAGACTTGAAGCTGTTGAATATTGCTCTTCTTGCTCGTCAGTGTTGGAGGCTGTTTACAAATCCGAATGCCTTATGGGCAAGGGTGTTAAAAGGATTGTACTTTCCTCAAACATCTTGTTTGCAGGCAAACAAAGGGTCTCGTGCTTCTTGGATTTGGACTAGTTTGTTGGCAGGGAGAGATTTCTTGAAGCAGCATATTCAGTGGCAGGTGGTGAATGGTTGAAACATCAATATTTGAGAAGAGCCTTGGATTCAGGGCCGATCAGTGCCTAAACTTGAAGGCCTTCCTTCTGGTGCTCCTCAGAAAGTGGGAGTCTTAATTGATTCCCATGCTGAACAATGGAAGCTTGAGGCTGTGAGTGACTATTTTCTGCAGACCAGCAGCGACAGATCCAAAGCATCCCTCTTTGTGGTAAAGGTTCTCAAGATAGATTTATTTGGTCAGTAGCTACAAATGGGGTTTATTCAGTTAAAGTGGGTTATCAGTTATTGAAGCAAGCTACAGTGGATTCTAGTGTAAGGAGTGTAATCCCGTTGAATTGTCTATAAGACTATCCATTCTTCAACTGAGAAATAATTACAATTTTTCCGTAAAAATACTTCCAAAGACTCAAACTTTTTATCTGTTAATACACAAATTATATCGAAAGTAAAATCAGTAAGTATATTAAAGATTTTAAATTAATTATAATTGAATTAACCTAGGTTGAATTTTCTAGTCACTAATTAATACTTGAATAGCGCACGGAGATTTTCCGGGGGGTTTCGTGTGATCAAAGTGGACGCTTTTCCTTTATCCTTAGTTCTGTCCTTTTCAACGAGAAAAATATTTAGGCTAGTGGGGTAGATGTAGTTGAATTTCTCACGAGAACCTTGTAACTTTCTAAATTGTATTAATTGGAACGCGGATCAAAATTAAGTTTGCCGCTGCCACAAGATTAGTCAACTAATTTTCTTTTTCAACATTATTATATTAAATTTTATTTACATATTTATATATATTTATATAAAATAAAATTTAATAAAATATAATCGAAATATTGTAGTCAGGACAGAAAATCTCGTCCGTCCGTAAAAGTGACCTCCACTTATGTTACAAAAGTAAGCGAAACTATAATTTCAGTAAAAAGATGACATGGCTTCCACCAATGTGACAAAAGTAAGCGAAACGATAATTTTCGTAAAACATGATTTGACCTCCACCCATGTGACTTTTGTATTGAACTCTAGATCGGTGATCGGCTATTCAATTTGAATGACTTCTAAAAATCAATCTTCAATTGAACTAATACGAATCGGTAAGAATTGGTTAATTGACCGATTAAATTGGGACTGATCGAATTGATTGATTACTAGTTTAATAAATTTTTTATTTTTTATTTTGTTTTTATTTTTATGTGTTTTTAATTCTTTAAAAAGTAAAACCCACCTTTTCTTAAGAAATCTAATAGAAATATAAAAATTTATATTATTTGGTATATTTTTCTATTTTTAATATTACTAATATTATATATAATTATTACGTAATTATGACCGATTAAACCGATAATCAATAAAACCTCCGGCTCAACGTCCCATCTTAGTTTCAAAACGTTGCACGTGACAAGAGTAATTTTAGTAAAACATGATAAGAAAATTACAGCCAGAAAAGGAAATGTAATCCGTAATAGCGACCTCCGACCATGTGACAAAAGTAAGCACGGGCAACTACAATGGTGGGACAAACCATGATGCACAAAAGGTTTAAGCAATCTGTCATCCTTATTGTTATTACTATTATGTAAAAATATTTATAGAATCTTAATAATTATAAAATAATAATTATTATAATTAAAATTAAAAGTTTAAGTATTAGTGAAACTTTCGAAATTATTATTAATTAATCCGTTTATGTGATCTTAAACTATTTGTTAATACATAAAAATATCTTACACAAAATAATAAATAAAAATTGTAAAATATAATAATCATATAATTAATTACAAAAATTTAATACAAAATTTCTGATTATCTTGATCTTATAAAAAAATAATTATATCATGTCTCTCAACATTAATAAAAAATAATTATTAATTTTTTTAAAAGTAAAATAATTAATTAGGAATAATTAATATCTTTTTACTATCATCAAAGTAATGATTGTCCTTCAATTTACTCATATAATATCTTCTCATTATCATTATAATATTACATTATTTGTAATTCAAACCATCTAATTAGAACTTAGTTTGATATTATATTTTTTTACCATATATAGGGAATGTCTAATAGTACGCAGCCTTATCCCTATATAATAGAGAGGCTATTTCTGGTAGACCCACATGTAAATATGACAAAAAATAGTGATGCAGATTAAAAGAGTAAATACATAAAAATGGTATACAAAATATTTAAGTAAATAAAATTACAATAAATACATAAGGATAATAATAATAATAATAACAACAACAACAACAACAATAATAATAATAAAATTACTACTAATAATAAACTCAATAAAAGGATGATAATAATAATAATAATAATAATAATAATAATAATAAAAATAATAATAACAACAGTAATGCCAACCGAAGGATGAGAGTGAAACTTAATTGTTGTTACCTCGATAAGAATTACCTCAAGAACCAACCATTTTCGACGAGGAGAGTAAAACAAGCAAAAACACAGCTATAATAAGAGTTAATAGAAGAGCGATCCTGAGGACGGAACCCCAAGTGAAAACTCAAACAAAGAAATGAACTATAACACTTCATTCCTAAGAATCATTTAATAACAAAATCTAACAGAACTTTTATCAAACACTTAATAGGTCAGTACTCAAACAACCTTCAAATTTGATTTTAAGCTACAAACAACCATTCTGGATGCCCTTCCCATCTTACCATCTTCATTATTATGACAACATTCGTTCAATAAAGAAAGCTACAACAAGTTTCATTTCTTATGGGTCGCGTCAGTTCCTCATAAAAGTCATGCCCTTCCACTATCATCACGTACTTCTATTGTTTTAATGGAAAACTACAAGGCATATAAAGAGACTGGGTCCCTAGGCTTAGCAAGATTATTCTACATACATCATCATTTGTATTTGTTATGCATTTGTTAAAAGCTTAGAAGAGCTCTTTTATATTTGTCTGACCTGTTTCAACATTAATAACAGAAAGTATGTAATAACATTCTGCATTTTCATTTTTCTATAATAGACATGTGTATAAATTATTATCATATCTAATAGTTGGCATTATAGTACAATTTATCACTGTCTTGGTTTAGTTCAATTTCTGTGATTATATGTGTGAATATGCGAATTTTCTGCTGTAAATATTGACATTGTTACAGTCAATGTATAGTGGAATGACTCTTGCGTATATGAAGCAAATTAAATTTCGTTTAAAATGGTTTTGAATCGGAAGTTTAGAAATTAAGAAATAGAAAGATTTGAACATGAGTTAGATTCGGATCTTTTTGACGCCCTCAAATTTTCTGTACCTATTCCTCTGTACTTATTCTGTATCTATTATATTTGAGTCATCTATTTATGTGCAGACGATCACGTCTCCTTTTTTTACTCGGTTGAAAGTTGAAGATGATAAACAGTTTTGGACACTTGTTTACGATAACTCAACTTTTTTTTTTTCATTGGCTTCTATTAATTCAAAGATCAGTTGTCGGAAACGTGAACTCGGGACAAATAACTTTTTCACGGGCCACGATTACAAAGCTTAACTTGTTTCTGCTTTAAATTGTTTCGTACATTTGCATGCAAACTTTGACGAGACAAACCTTCATCGTGGGCCATTGTTTGCAAAGTTTTGAACAAAGGATGCAGAACACTTGTTTTCGTGAGTCATGAATTATTGTACCCTTTGCTTGCTTATTATACCTTTTGAAAGTCAAAAAGCTTCTCATGGTCCACCAGTTGCTTTTATTGCTGTATGAAGTCTAGACATACATGAAATCTAGAAACGTTCTACATGAATTGAAGCTTATATTTAGTAGGGCCTCATTGAAAATGTACTGTATCTATGTTATGATTCATATTTATTTGATATTTACATATAGAAATTATAAATATTTTAGCTTTGACAGATTAGCTCAATTTTATTAAATTACATGATTTAAATCATTGTTTGATTTGAAATTAATGTGTGTATATATATATATATATATTTATTTATTTATTTTATGCAAATATATGATATTAATTTATTATTAATAAATTGTAAAGGATTATGTAGAACATTTATTATTCATAGTTTTGCATAAAATGAGGTGTCATGTGATCAATATAATTTTAATTAGTTAAAGATCAGCCATAGCATCTTTGATTAATTAAAAACATAGATAATATGGTATGGATCACATATAATAAAATGACACAAACTGTAATTAATCATATTTAAATATAACAATTTTTTCCTACAGGAAGATTTATTATATTTGCATGATTAATTAGGATGGAATAGCAAATTGTCTTTTTCTTAAGTTACCCATAGGTGTTAAAAAAAGAATATAATTTGATAGTTTCATCATAATGAGTATGTATGAATCTTTTAATTGAAGCTTAGCCCACTGGCAGATTTAATTGTTATATGATTCATATTTGAAACATGATTGCATGTTTTAACATTGGTAAAACATGATATATGGTTCTTTACTTCAACAAATTTAGTGACATAAGCATGCATGTATTTTGAATTTTGTGCGGTTATTCAACCTGTGAATTTTTCTGATATTCAATGTGATATTCCCGAATTGAATGGTGATAACTATAAAATATGGAAAGAGAGGATTCTCCTCCAATTAGGGTGTATGGACATTGATTATGCTATCCGAAAAGATGAACCACATGTACCTACTGAAACTAGCACTTAGGCTGAAATTGCTCTTTATGAACATTGGGAGCGATCTAATCGCCTCAGCATGATGTACATAAAGACTAAAATTCACCTTAGTATTCGTGATTCTATAGGAGAGTGTGATCATGTTAGGGGTCTATTGAAGGCTATTGATGAACAATTTGAGTCTTCAGATAAGGCCCTAGCTAGCACCTTAATGACTAAGTTATCATCAATGAAGCTCATAAGTGTTAGAGGTGTGCGTGAGTACATCATGCGAATGAGGGACATTGCGGCTCAACTGAGGTCTCTTGAGGTTGAAATGTCTGAATCTTTCCTTGTGCATTACATACTTAATTCTCTTCCACCACAATATGGACCCTTTAAAATCTCTTACAACACACATAAGGATAAATGGTCTATCAATGAACTTCTGACCATGTGTGTTCAAGAGGAAGGGAGGTTAGTAATGGAATTGAGTGAAAGTGCACATATGGCATCCGAATGAAGGAATAGAGGGCAAGCCAAACAAAAAGGAAAGAGTAAAATACCAGTCCGTACTGAGATCAAAAAGGATTTCAATCCCAAGTGCCGCTTCTGCAAAAAGAAAGGGCATATGATGAAGGATTGTGCCAAATTTAAGGCTTGGCTTATAAAGAAGGGTATTTCAATCTCGCTTGTTTGTTATGAATCTAATATGGTTGATGTTTGTCATAACACTTGGTGGATTGATTCTGGTTCTACAATCCATATTTCTAATACCTTGCAGGGTTTTCTAAACCACAGGAAGCCAGTGAACAGTGAACAGTGAACAATGCATCTATTCAGGCAACAAGATGCGTTCACATGTGGAAGTTGTTGGGGCATGCAAATTAGTTTTAAATTCTGGTTTTGTTTTGAGTTTGGAAAGAACATTTTATATTCCAGGTTTCTCAAGAAATTTGATTTCAGTTTCAAGACTTGTACCTATGGGATATTCCTTTAACTTTTCAAATACATCATTTGGTTTATATCATGAATCTAATCTTGTTGGAAATGGTACAATGATTGATGGTCTTTTTCGAATTAATTTGCAAGAAAATATTTTTCATAATACAATGCATGTCTATAGTAATGCTGGTATTAAAAGATGTGTTATGAATGAACAATCCTCAATGTTGTGGCACCGAAGATTAGGACATATTTCCCTTGAAAGAATAAAAAAGCTAGTGAATGATGGAGTATTTAATACTCTAGATTTTACTGATTTTGATGTTTGTGTGAACTACATAAAGGGAAAGCAGACCAACATGAAAAAGAAAGGTGTTAAGAGGAGTTCAGACATATTAGAGATCATACATATAGACATTTGTAGTCCAGAAATGGACTTGTATGGTCAGAAATACTTCATCTCATTTATAGATGATTACTCGCGATATATGTATCTCTCCTTGCTTCATAACAAGAATGAATTATTAGATGTCTTTAAGGTATTTAAAACGGAAGTAGAGAAACAATGTGGTAAGCAAATAAAGATTGTGAGATCAGATAGAGGTAGAGAATTTTATGGTAGATACACTGAGGGTGGACAAGCACCTGATCCATTTGCGAAGTTTCTTTAAGAGCATGAGATAATAGCTCAATACCCTATGTTTGGGTCTCCGGACCAAAATGGTGTAGCAGAAAGAAGAAACCGAACATTATTAGACATGGTGCGGAGTATGCTTAGCAGCTCTAAACTTCTTAAATCCTTGTGGACTGAAGCTCTTAAAACGGCAGTGTATATATTAAATCGAGTTCCAACCAAGGCTGTTTCTAAAACACCATTTGAGTTATGAAAAGGTTGGAAACCGAGTTTGTGACATATACGCATTTGGGGATGCCCTTCTGAAGTAAGAGTTTATAATCCACAAGAAAAGAAACTGGATCCAAAGACTATAAGTGGGTATTTCATTGGATATGCTGAAAGGTCCAAAAGATACAGATTTTATTGTCCATCTCATAGTACTAGGTTTGTGGAATCAAGAAGTGCAAAGTTTCTTGAAAACGACTTGATTAGTGGGAGTGATCAATCTCAGGACTTAGTTCTTGAGAAGGATCATTGTGAAATACAAACTCCTACTTCAAGTAATAGATTGATTATCGTTCATAGCATCCCTCAAAGTCAAATGAGAGTTGAAAAACCAATCATTGAAGTTTCACAAGTTGTTGATGGCAATCTAGTAGATCCGATTGTTCAACAATCACCACAGGTTGTTGAGCAACAAGTTGTACAAGCTCCTCCTCAGGAGGGCGCTAATACAATATTAAGAAGATCAACTAGAGATAGGAAATCAGCAATACCTAGTGATTATATTGTGTATTTACAAGAAGCTGACTATAACATTGGAGCCGAAAATGACCCTGAAACGTTTTACAAGCTATGAGTTGCAATGAATCTCAATTGTGGTACAATGTTATGGTAGATGAGATGAATTCTATACCATTTAACAAAGTCTGGGATCTTGTCAGTTTGCCTAATGGTGTAAAGGCTATTAAATGTAAATGGGTCTTTAAGACAAAAAAAGCACTCATTAGGCAATGTTGAAAGATATAAAGCTAGACTTGTTGCCAAAGGATTTACTCAACAAGAAGAAATCGATTACACGAGGACCTTTTCTCTTGTATCTAGAAAGGATTCCTTACGAGTGATTATTGCACTGGTTGCCCATTTTGATCTGGAACTACATCAAATGGATGTGAAAACAACGTTCCTAAATGGAGACCTAGAGAAAGAAGTTTATATGAAACAACCGGAAGGATTCTCTTCTAGTGATGGTGAGCATTTGGTGTGTAAGCTTAAGAAATCCATATATGGATTAAAACAAGCCTCCTGTCAATGGTATTTGAAATTCCATGATATCATCTCTTCATATGGTTTTGTAGAAAATATTATGGATCAATGCATATATCTGAAAGTTAGTGGGAGTAAAATTTGTTTCCTTGTTCTATATGTGGATGATATTTTACTCACCACAAATGACAAAGGTTTGCTATATGAGATGAAACAGTTCCTTTCTAAGAATTTTGATGTGAAGGATATAGGTGAGGCATCTTATGTCTTGGCTATAAGATCCATAAGGACAGATCTCAATACATTTTAGGCCTATCCCAATAAACCTATATCAATAAGGTCTTAGAAAGATTTCGGATGAAAGATTGTTCACCGAGTATAGCACCTATTGTGAAGGGTGATAGGTCCCATTTGAACCAGTGCCCTAAAAATGAGATTGAAAGAGAACAAATGAAAAATATTCCATATGTTTCTGCAGTAGGGAGCCTAATGTATGCTCAGGTTTGTACCAGACCTGACATTGCATTTGTTGTTGGAATGTTGGGAAGATATCAGAGTAACCCAGGTATAGATCACTGGAGAGCTGCCAAAAAGGTGATGAAGTACCTTCAAGGAACAAAAGACGTGCTTATGTATAGACGAACTAAAAATCTCGAAGTAGTTGGCTACTCAGATTCAGACTTTGCTGGTTGTGTTGATTCACGAAAATTAACATCTGGATATGTATTTATGTTTGCCAATGGAGCTATATCTTGGAGGAGTTCAAAGCAGACTTTGACTGCTACTT
>JAOQMR010105807.1:0-12219 GCA_027563865.1 Erythroxylum pelleterianum
TTGACGACCAAAAATTCGATACTCTTCTCCACCTGACATGGCTTCTGCCCGAATTTCACACTCAACAATACCCGGGCAAACGGGTGGGCCAATGTTCCAGTTACTCCTTTAATGGGCCCATCCGATGGCAACAGCTGATCCTTTGGTATCCTCATTTACTCAAAAGCGTCGTAATATAGTAGGTCGATTGAGCTGCCTGTGTCGATCAGTATTCGTTTCACTTCATTATCCTCAATGCTCAAAGTGGTCACCAATGCATCACCGTGAGGACGGCATACACCTTTTAGATCGGATTCGTCGAACGAGATAGCCACATCATTCGTCTTCCTTTGCTTTGCTGACGGGTTTTTAACGATCTGCCCAGCATATCTTTTTCCTCCTTTATCGGTCAGCCTTCCAACTGCGCTACTTCCAAAGATCGTGTTGACAATGATAACTGATCGGTCATCTTATTGTTTGGAACTACTAACATCTCCTGTCCCAAACTGTGCCCCATATTGGTCTCCTTTGTTTCTGCGGTGTCTCCATCTGCTCGGGTTGGAACTCGTAGCTAGAGCGACTCGGTCGATCGTCGCACCCAGTTGCTGAGCGGGGGCTTGCTGGTGCTCTAGTCGCAACTGCAGGGTTTGATGAATCACTGAATCAGCGTCATCCTCCAGGGCTTCACTTTGCTCTTCCTGGTCTTGAAGTTAAAGCAAAAGGTGACCATTCGGATGTGAAGACTGCGCGCGACATTCGGGCTGTGTTGGTGGGAGAACGGCAGGCGATGGCAAAGCCATCCTTTGCAGCGCAAGTGCCGTGACGACGGCAATAGCAGGGTTAGCTGCCGCCGCCTGACTGATCTGTGTAGTTCTGAACGTGGTGCCAGGACGTCAGGCCCCACGGTGGGCGCCAAATGGTTCAGCCTGATTCTGCTGAGGCTGGACGTCGTTATTTTGGTCCATGATCTGTGCGATTCTGGCTATGAGATACCTGCAAAACAGACAACGGCGGGCCGGGAATTGATTCCCGGGAAGCCCCTCCGATGCTCAAGTCAGTATTCTGTGAGGTTTTGGTGGCTGAGAATATGAAAAACAGCTAGGGTTTTTGTCTCATACCTCAATCCGGTGGGAATAGTACCTTATATATGCCGTGGATGTTAGGTTTACGTAGGTCTTTGCGTTTGCATGAGAATTTAATACTTGATGGGCCGATCGGGCCGTAGATGTATTAAGATGGGCCTGGGCCTAGCACAGCCGACCCAACCAAATTTAAATTTAAATTTCTATTAAAATATCCTTTTTTCAAACATGTAAAATAAATATTTTGTATCTTTGAAAGATCCAAGAAGTTTTTGTTAGAAAGTTAACTATATAAAATGGCTATGTTTATTTAAAAATAGAGTTTTAGAAAATTTAGCTAACCAAGTAAAATTCAGCAAATCGAGATGATAATGAATGAGGAGTATTAAATGTGATAATTAATCGCAAAATCTTTTTAAAAAGAGAGTTAGTGCAATTGAACCATAATGTTTAACTTGGTTGAGAAACATAAAACAAAGTTATGGTTTGTGTTATTTTTTTATTGAATAATTTCTTTTGTATTGAGTTAATGATTAAGGGAGGCATTAATTCTTGTTGGAAAAAGAATAAACTTTCTTAAATAATTTTAATGCTCAATCTTTACCCAAATAAGAAAAAATATATAGTAATTTTTTACTATTTAAAAGGAAAGCGTAGTGAAATAAAAGTTTTCATTATAGACTTATAGAATGAAGAATAAAAAATTGATGGTGTACCAAAAATAATTTTCTTACTGTAGATACTAACAATGATTTATACTAATGAAATAGGGTCAAATCCACAGGAAACAATTGTTAATCTATGCTAATAAAGAAGTAGGTTGGGAGGATTGTATAAAATGAAGAAAATTATGATGAGAAATCAATTAGATTAATAAGCTTAGTTCTTAGATTAATTTCCACCTTAACTCAAATAACTTAAAAAATTTACAACATTATTTTAACCCTCTTTCCATTACTTAGTCCTCAATAAAAGGAATTTCTATATAACTGATTCTCGAGGAAGAAAATTTGAAACTCAAGCCAAAATTCTCAGGAAACTCATTTGTTTTTCTTAAAACTCCAACTTCTTATGCTTCTTCTATCCAACGTTTACAATCTAAAGAGTAAATCAGTCCCTAGGAAACTGATCATCTAAACAGGCTTTTCATAATAAATGAGGGCAATAAAATTTTATTCTCCATCCATCCCAACAAGGCACCAAGCACCAGGCACCAAGCACAGATGGTAACTTTTTCTTCTTTAAGAAAGCTTAGGGATAAGTCAGAATTCTAATAATAGAGGTTGTGCTCGAATTCCTTAATATAGGCATGATGCTTAAAGAAACTTCATACTACTTGGTTCAGCCTGATTCTGCTGAGGCTGGACGTCGTTGTTTTGGTCCATGATCTGTGCGATTCTGGCTATGAGATACCTGCAAAATAGACAACGGCGAGCCGAGAATTGATTCACGGGAAGCCCTTCCGACGCTCAAGTCAGTATTCTGTGAGGTTTTGGTGGCTGAGAATATGACGAACAACTAGGGTTTTTTCTCATACCTCAATCCGATGGGAATAGTACCTTATATATGCCGTAGATGTTAGGTTTACGTAGGTCTTTGCGTTTGCATGGGAATTTAATACTTGATGGGCCGATCGGGCCGTAGATGTATTAAGATGGGCCTGGGCCTAGCACAGCCGACCCAACCACTACTAATAGAATCAATATCAAGAACTTGCTCTCTAGAGGAAGAAACCATTGACCATCTCTTTTTTCAATGCTTTTATAATGGCTTTATTGGGGATGGCATGCTGCAAATTGGTAACTTCCCATCCCTTCTTTCAATTTGGAAGAGATAGTGTTATGGTTTTATCATCCTTCTTATTTTGGAGCGGTAGATCATACAGTCTATAAGATATGCCTAAGTAACGCCATTTATTCTCTCCAAAAGGAAAGAAACACAAGAATTTTCTATCACCCATCCAAGAACAGAGAGCTAGTATTGAAAATTTTGTTATTGACTACAAGGGAGTAACTTTTGGTATAGAAACTACATCTTAACTATAGTAAAAACATGGCCATTTGATGGAGCTTAATATAAGATAAGACATTCTCAATGAACTATGTAAACATATTGCTTCTAACAATTTTAATCTCTGGTGGTGGGAGAACTGAAAGGTAGGAGTTTTTGACTTTTGCCTTTCGCATGCAAAGCTTCGAGGCTTAAGCATAAGTTTTTTATTAGTTGTATTCATTAGTAAGGCAATGTATAGGTTATCTAGCTTTAGCTCTTTGGGTTCTTATAATCCCTTTGAATTTTTGGTCTAATAAAATTTATTTAATTTAAAAAAGCTATATTAATACCAATTTTTTCCTAGACAGAAAAACTAGAACAAGCTCTCTAGATTTAATGCAATAATGACATTAAGAATTAGAAAAATATGTTAGAAGAGTAATGACTAACATTACTGTAATCGATTAATGTATAAACGGGGTTTTAAGATTCAACATCCCTTTGAATTAGAAGTAATAGATCTAGTATTGTATAGTTCTTAAATTCAAACATCCACTAGAGAGGAAAAAAGTGAAATTTTGATTGTTTGTTGTCCCTTAATAAGAAAATAAGAGGTTTAAATTACCTGCCATTTTCTAAGAAATTAAGAAAAATAAAATCCTAAAATAATCTTATCAAAAAGTACTAAAGTAGGGAAGAAAATAAAAGAAAATAAGACTACTAAATAAACTATAACTACTTAATATAGAAATTTCTAATAATACTATAACTACTACTTATTATTATTATTATTATTATTATTATTATTATTATTATTATTATTATTATTAATTTTTAATAAGTTATTCTTATTGTTATTAATTTTTAATAAGTTATTGTTATGATTATTATTTATTTATTATTATTATTATTAAGTTATTCGTATTATTATAAATTTAATAATAATAATTATTATTATTATTATAAATTTTATTTATTATTATTATTAATTTTAATAATAATAAAAATAGGGTTTAATAATAATAAGTTATTCTTATTCTTATTATTATTTATTGATAATAATTATTATTATTGTTATTATTATTATTAATTATTTTATTTTTATTACTTATTGTTATAAATTTTCTATTTACTATTTTTAATATTATTAATTTTATTATACCAAATTAATTATCTTATTATTATTATTATAAATTTTGTACTTTATTATTATTATTATTATTAATCGAGATAGAAAATAGGGATATGTTATTTTTCTGTCGAGAAAAACATGTCAAAATTCAGATAAACGATGTTTTCTGGTTTCTGTAAAACTATTGTAGTTTTTTTATTTTCGGAAACAAAAAATCACAACAGAGTAAACCAAATATGTTTTACTTACTTATTTTTCATTTTATAAAAACGGAAGAAAAAAACGAAAAGAAAAAGCTCCTAGCTTTCTTTTTAGGCTTTCCATGGTATCTTAACTCACCTCAATTGGCTACTGTTTGATAATATAACTTTTGCAAAACTATTCAAAACGTCGAATTTAATATAGCAGTCAAGTGGCAGATTTCCCCTATCTTGATAGGATGGCATTGGATTCTTTGATTTGACTTAATGGCCCTTGACTTTTTAATTTTCTTCTCTCAAATTATAATTAAAAATTATGAAATTGTCAGATGGTAAAAATCACTTTCGTTCAAATTGGATAGTTTTTACCATATTAAAAATTACCCTTACATGCATGCTAACTGTAATGCAATGCATGACATCTTTGGGTGATAATGCTCTTTTGAGATACATTCTTGATAACGATTCAGGGCAGATTTTTGTTTCCATATAAGCCACCTTTAGACCGATAATTCATAAAAACTCAAAGCATTTTGTGAGCATATATATAGTAATGGAGAATTTTACAAAAAGCAATAAGTAAATTCAATTTTTTTTTGTTGTTGTTCATTGTTGAGGTCAAAAGGAATGACTAGTAATCCATGGATTTGAAATGAAATATTAACCATGAAAAACTTCAGACAAACTATTTATACAATGTGACTGGAAATTTTATATTTTTAGTGGTCGTACTTCAAATCATATATAGCTCCTAGTACGGCTAGGCCCGATGGGTCGGAATTGACCGATTCAGCCCGACCCATTCTTACATTTAAAAAAAATTACAAAACGATGTTGTTATTGTCGTTTCAGTCAGACCTATTTTGACTGTTGACCTGTTCGTGAACCGATCAACTCCTACCAAAATTGAGTCGAGCCGAAACAAGCCAAAATTGACATCTCTATGTATGGGAAGAATTTGATCAAAAAATTGGCAATGATCAATTAGTGAACGAAACTGACACTGATAATTTGTTGTCCATCCAAGTCATTATCAAAGAAACCCTACACTTATATCCAATTGGTCATTGGTAATTTCACCCGATTCTATTAAAGATTATTATCTTAGTGCAATTATAGTTAGACTTTCAATCTTCCTAATTTTACTAAAAAAACTTAAATAAATCTTTACTCGTATTTGTAGGCCAAATAGGACCATTTAAAATATCAAGTTTTTATTTTACTTAATCTTTCTTTTCGCCATTTTTACATATACCATTCCTTCCTAAGCCATCTAGATAATTATATAAATAATAATTGTCCTGAACGAGGTTATGAAACTAGTGTACCTCTTTCCTTATTTTCTTGCATATTTTATCTAGTAACACCGGTTGTTTTTCAACATAGGTTATATTCTCTTAGGTTAATTATTTAGTAACACCGGTTGCTTGACGGTAGTACTCAGGCGGTCCATTAATTCAAAGCTGTGCAGATGAAGAGTTGTAACATCCCATCCTCAATTGGAAGGGTAAAATGGTAAAATTGGCCTAGGATGGGTTAGATTGAGAGTTTATATGACTGCTCCTGTATAATAGGATTGCTTCACAGTCACATTTGTGCACAGAAAATTTTTGGACATGCATACATGCAATTCCAGGTTTGCGTGCCTAATGCAATTTGAGTGGAATTAATGTGGTTAATGGGTTTGAAAAAGTATTCGGATACTGTTAATTCTAAGTCAAAGCAGTAACTTTCCATGCAGAATTTCACCACCTTAGAGCTAAATTTGGACAATGCTTATTTCACAACAAAATGTAGCTAACCTCCCAAAGTTTAATTGGGCACAAACCTCACCTCATTTGCTCACCTACACAATTAGTTACTCATCACAACATTTATTTGTATATTTACACAAAAGTTGGCAGCACCATCTACACAATTCCCATACTTTATTTCTATTCATTACACACCATAAACATAATTAACAACCTTACTTTCACATTCTTTAATTGCTTAGGGATTTATGGGAATTTTTCTGGAATTTTCCGGGGTTCTTTCCCGGACCGAAAAATTCCAACTGACTGACTGGGTGAACTGTTTTGTACTGAAAAGGATTGCCTAATGGCACGAGATTAGTGCCATGACTAGAGCTTAATTGGGATTAGCACTTAATGAACAAAGATTACTTGTTTTTTTTGTTTCTTGTCTTTTTCCCTTTCTAATGCCAAGTGTCCTCTTCATTAAAGCAATTTGTGATCAGATTTCTTGTTGTGTTCTAGGTCTTCTGCATTAGGTGATCAGGTTGAGCAGCCAGCTGACCAAGGATCAGTCGGAGCCAGTAGGGAGTCCTCTATGCCTCGATCGGAGGAGTTACCTCCTAGAGTCCCCGTGAGACGGGAGAGGAATTTTTCTGAGCTGCGTAAGCAGGGGGCGCTACAAGAGTGGTCCCCAGAAACCATATTTTTCCTCCCTTGGCATGCGTCTTCGTAAATTCAACAGAAATATTCACTCTGATTGTTGTTGACAATATCTGCTCAACTATGAATGCTTTGATTGCACTGCTTGGATTTATGGCACAGTTAAGCTATTTATTTTCTTAACATATAAAACTTAATAAAAGGTTTAAATTACCTACGATTTTCTAAGAAATTAAGAAAAATAGAAGTCCTAAGTAATCTTATCAAAAATTAATAAAGTAAGGAAGTAAATAAAATAAAATATGACTACTAAATAAAGCACAATTACTTAATTTTTGTCTTTATTTTCATCTACTATAACTTTTTCACGAGACATCTCAATTTTCGTGTTTCAAATCTTTTATGACTTTAAGATTTGGTGTCACAACCCAACCTTGGATCGTAACCGACAATAAAGGAACAATAAACTTAAGGTTTATTGGACCCTTAATAAGTTTAAAATACTATGGAATCCTTATATCCATAATAAAGATGGGATTTCAAAATGATTTAACTTATGCTAAAAATAATCAAACAATTCTAACAATATACAATACTCAATGTGCTACAACGTTAAAATAGTTAATACAAGGGAAATCTAATATATACAAGACTATTGCAACTCTAAAGTCAAAGGTCACCAACAAACATACATCAAATCACAAGAGAGGAAGAAGATCAACAAAGTACCTTGTTAAAAGAGATCTGAAAAGAGATCTGAAAAGAAAATCCTGAAAAATAATTGAGGGGAGTCAGACCTTGTTGAGTGAATTAATATTATGGCTATGCTATACAGTCCTAAGGATTTCAAATGATACACACACACACACACACACACACACACATATATATATATATGTATATGTATATATTTATAATGTATTACATCCATAAATGCAATTTCATAACATAATGATTTTGTTTTTAAACATGCATGCATTTCCCATATCAATATCATATCACATAATCATCACAATCACAAATCACAAATAATAGTGGGGGACTAATGATTGATCCTATAGCATACCTCTTGCCCACATATCATAACCCTAGGGGCTCTCTTGTTCCACACGGGTCACTTGATCCAATGTAGTGGACTGTCATCCGAGAGCCACACTCAACTGAACTGTCATAGCCTCACTACGACATGATTTTTATCTAAGAACAAGCTCGATCGGATCGTCACAATCATGCTACCTCTCATGTACCATATGTCGATTGGCATCCGAGAGCAAGCTCGACCAAACCTCTTCAATTGCGTCATATCTCAATCAATGGATCTCATACTAACCCAAATATATACCCAACTAATCGACTCACTGTGCACATAGCCTAGTGACACCCATTAGGCAATTCATACCACAATAATCGTCCACATCATCACATATCAAGACAAACACAACATTGCAAAACAAAAATATGTTTACATATGTCAATCCATATGTATGAATTTCATGCATATATATGATAATGATGGTGATTTTTATGATGAATATGAAATTGTAATGCATGTTCATAACCATGAATATTAATTCATAGGTAGAATGCGCTCCTTCGCGCCAAACCTAGTATTTTGAAGTGGAGGGTTCTGCTCCTGATTAATTTATAGAAAGAAAAGTAGGAATGACTATTAAGATTTAAAACCTAAATCAAATTTAGACACTCCGACAATAAGACCATGACTTAATGTTAAGGAGCTCCATTTTCTATTTACAAACGACGATGTCATGTTTTACTAGGAGCCTACTGAAAAGTTGGAGGAGTTTCCCTTGTAAAACGAACATCTCCCTTCCAAAAGATGGGTCATCCCTATAATGAAAAGATACTTCTATAACCACCAGTAATTGCAACTCCATTTGGGCTTTCAAACTATATGTCCTTGCCCAGTTGAGCCCATATTTACATTGCAAAAATTTATAATAAATCTCATTATAATTCAAGTATACCAATTTCGAGGAGTCCTAAAAATTCTATAGAATAAAACTTACCCTCACATCGAACTGGTCAATCATCTTAATTTTACCAAATGATGATTACACAAATATTTTTATATTTGTGTAAATTCAACAGCAACCATATTTTTCCTCCCTTGGCGTGCGTTCTGGTAAATTCAACAGAAACCATATTTTTATATTTGTGTGAATTCAACAGAAACCACATTTTTCCTCCCTTGGCGTGCGTTACGGTAAATTCAACATAAACATTTACTCCGATTGGCAAGAAGTTGCTGTTAAATAATTTTGAAATATTAAATATATTCGTTAAAGACAATGTACTGCCAGATTCTTCAGAAAGACAATGTACTGGTCCTACATATTTGTCTTTATTTACAACTACTGTAAATTTTGCACGGGACACGAGACATTTCAATTTTATGGTGTCTTATTGTTTCCAGTGAATCTCAGTTATTCATTTATGCGGGCTTCACGGTTATTTATGTAGAGCCCACATAAATAAATGGCTGAGATTCACTGGACACAATAAAACACCATAAAATTGGACATAAGATCTTGTTACAATTTTCTTGTATCAAATTTTCTACTTGAATTCGTCACACATAGATATTCTTGATGGTTCGTGCAATCAATTTGTTGAGAAATGAACATGTACTATAACATGTATAGAACTGCTTGATCAAAAAATTGGCAGCGGGAAAATAATCGTCCACATCATCACATATCAAGACAAACACAACGTTGCAGAACATTGCAAAACAAAAATATGTTTACATATGTCAATCCATATGGATGAATTTCATGCATATATATGATAATGATGGTGATTTTTATGATGAATATGAAATTGTAATGCATGTTCATAACCATGAATATTAATTCATAGGTAGAATGCGCTCCTTTGTGCCAAACCTAGTATCTTGAAGTAGAGGGTTCTGCTCCTGATTAATTTATAAAAAGAAAAGTAGGAATGACTATTAAGATTTAAAACCTAAACCAAATTTAGAAACTCCGACAATAAGACCATGACTTAATGTTAAGGAGCTCCATTTTCTATTTACAAATGACAATGTCATGTTTTACTAGGAGCCTACTGAAAAGTTGGAAGAGTTTCCCTTGTAAAACGGACATCTCCCTTCCAAAAGATGGGTCATCCCTATAATGAAAAGATACTTCTATAACCACCGGTAATCGCAACTCCATTTAGGCTTTCAAACTATATGTCCATGCCCAGTTGAGCCCATATTTACATTGTAAAAATTTATAATAAATCTCATTATAATTCAAATATACCAATTTCTAGTTCATACATTCTCATTTATACTTAATAAATCCAGATAATTTCAATACTAATTAACAACAACTCAATTTAATTAAATTCATGCATTTTTATGAAAACATAATCCTTTCCAAATTTTTATCTCACATGTTACAAAGAATTTCAATATCTTTCATGTTCTTCACTGATACTACTTGGACGTCACAGACGCTATGATTCATCTTCGAAGCATTTTATAATTGAAAGTAGCTCTCCAGTTTTTACAAGTACAGTCCAGTAATTCAAAGGAAGAGTGGTCCCCAGAAACCATATTTTCCCTGCTTTAGCGTGCCTTTTGGTAAATTCAACAGAAACGGCAAGAAGTTGCTGATAATATTTCTGAAATATTAAATATTTTTTTGGTAATTAAATATTAAATATATTCGTTAAAGTCTCAAAGCACCAACGAAACGACATGTTTACAGATGTCAGGACGACAAAGGACAACAAGGTGGGCTCCACATACTTGCCAGATTCTTCGAGGAGTCCTAAAAATTCTATAGAATAAAACTTACCCGCACATCGAACTGGTCAATCATCTTAATTTTACCAAATGATGATTACACAAATATTTTATATTTGTGTAAAT
The DNA here is from genome assembly GCA_027563865.1 of Erythroxylum pelleterianum. NCBI lineage: Eukaryota > Viridiplantae > Streptophyta > Magnoliopsida > Malpighiales > Erythroxylaceae > Erythroxylum > Erythroxylum pelleterianum. The sequence continues at coordinate 10,683 of JAOQMR010105807.1, forward strand.
TCAACAGAAACCATATTTTTCCTCCTTTGGCGTGCGTTCTGGTAAATTCAACAGAAACCATATTTTTATATTTGTGTGAATTCAACAGAAACCACATTTTTCATCCCTTGGCGTGCGTTACGGTAAATTCAACAGAAACATTTACTCCGATTGGCAAGAAGTTGCTGTTAAATAATTCTGAAATATTAAATATATTCGTTAAAGACAATTTACTGCCAGATTCTTCAGAAAGACAATGTACTGGTCCTACATATTTGTCTTTATTTACACCCACTGTAAGTTTTGCACGGAACACGAGACATCTCAATTTTCTTGATTTCTGATTCAACGTTTTCAGTAAATCTCAACTATTTATTTATGTGGGCTTTATATTGTGTCCAGTGAATTTCAGCAATTTATTTATGCGGGCTCCACAGTTATTTATGTAGAGCCCGCATAAATGAATGGCTGAGATTCACTAGACATAATAAGACACCATAAAATTAAACAGAGGATCTTGTTACAATTTTCTTGTATCAAATTTTCTACTTGAATTCCTCACATATAGATATTGTTGATGGTTCGGGCAATCAATTTGTTGAAAAATGAACATGTACTATAACATGTATAGGAATTGCTTGATCAAAAAATTGGCAGTGGGAAAATTGTCACAGTGTCGTGGGCGTGACAGTGATTCTTTGTTTTTTTCTCCTATTTCAAAAATAATACAATTAATTAATTAAAATGTATTAAAATTAATATAACTAATTAGAATATATTAAAAATTGATTAAAATTTTAACAATTTTTACAAAACAATATAATTAATTAGAATATATTAAAATTAAAAACAATTAATTAGAATATATTAAATTTTGATATAAATTTTAACAAATTTTTATTTTTTCTTTTTTAGCAATATATTAACATTAAATGTAATTAATTAGGCTATATTAAATTTTAATATAAAAATTTAATTATAATAATTATAATTAACAATAATATTTACTATTATGCTTATAATTAACAATAATTATTATTATTATGTTTTCATCATAACCAGCCATCATAATTATATGCATCTTTATGTTCAAATATATTCATTTCTATTCACTATACTCAGTTTCAATAAGTTAGGTACTGAATGGCAACTGTTAGAATTTACAATGAACCTACGAGCCCACACGAGAAGGAATGCTAGACTACATATAAACTTAAGTGAGGTTCCATCCTAAAACCAATTGGTGATAGGTTGAGTAGCCAACTAGACTTATATGTTAGTTTACTTTCCTCTCTTTCTCTAATATGGGCAACTCCCACTCTTTATATTTCAACAGCAGCAAGCTAGCACGTTCCGAGCTTCAAGAAATGGTTTTCAAGCACCAGATTAAAATATAGCTCAATTGCATAGCCTTGTGACGTGGAGAGTGAAGATTAATCCCTACATGTGATCCCATGAAGATTAAGCACCAGATTAAAATATACCTGGTAGTTTCAGTATATAAGTGGTACCAGGATCTTCAGTGCCTCCCATGAACTCCTCAACTCATAACAACACT
>JAOQMR010105828.1:0-12217 GCA_027563865.1 Erythroxylum pelleterianum
TAATTAATCAAATACGGTATTCATAACATTGGTGACAGTGTGTGTAGAAAGCTTATATGTGTGTATAGAAATAGCGGCCGCTCCGCTATCCGCTATTCCGCTATAGCGTTTTCGGGGTCGGCCACTCCGCGCCGCTATCCGCTATTAACTACTATGGTCTGCGCATGGGAGTTAGTTTGAGACCCGTATGTCTCCAAGGTTCTCCCAGATCCAAACCCGCCTGCTGCCTTCCCTTGACCCATCGGGTGTGGGTGCTCCATTTCCCTATGGTTCGGGCTGACCCGCGAGCTACCCCTAAAAGGAGTCCCTCGGTGTGTCGTCCAGACGCGCGATTGAGAGCTGAAATGTTCGGTCCCTCCAACGTCGCCGCTAACCTCTTCCTCCACTACCCTATCTATTTTCATCAACTGGTATCGATTCACTGGCCCAAATGTCCATACTCGTCGACGTATATCTGCCCTCAACCCACTCAAGAAATACCCCATATATTGCTCCTCCGGTAGTCGACCCACCTGCAATGAAATGAATTCAAAGGCTTTTATGTACTCCTCCACCGAATCTGTTTGTTGTAAATCCAAGAGCTCTTCAAATGGGTTCTCAAACCTCCTTCCTCCATATCTGTCGATTAAGGCCTGTTTCAACTTTCCCCATGTTAGCTGCACTTCAGTCTCTCGGAGAAGATTGAACCAGTGAATGGTAGCTCCTTCCATGCTTAATAAAGCCAATTTGACCTTCACTTCTTCCGAAGTGCCATGAACTTCGAAATAGACTTCTGCTCGGGTAATCCAACCTACTGGATCAGACCCATCGAATGTGGGTAAGTCTACCTTCCTCACCGATTGTCACGACTGAGCCCGACAACCAGGAACAATTGCTCAGGAGAAGCAGCAGGCCCAAGCATCCCGCCAAGAAGCTGGTTGATTTTGTGACCACGTGACCTGGTCCTAGTCAGCATATAGAATCAGCGGTGCGCACACTCATGCAGCCTGCAACAACTTTATAGGAAGGAATAGTAGTACGATTTCGGTTATGCAAATACTGTGATGCTTTTGGCATTTCTCTCTCTCTCACCTGTTCCTCTATTCTCTTCTCATCTTCTCGATACTGTTTCATTGTTTTCCCTAAAGGTTGTATTCACTGAGAATTATTATAGTCCAACCCATTTCTGCCTAATTCCTAGTACTCTATTTGTTTAAGATACGTAAACACAACACTGGTGGTTTCATTGCCCTCTCCATAGATGGGAGATCACCAATACAACACACGATTTAAAGTGCTGGATGATAACGTGAAAGCAGTCGCAGATGCACAGTCCTCTCTCCGACGAGATTTTGACCTCCTCTCATCATCGGTTGAAGAACAGACGCGACTGTTGAAGGAGCTCTTGGAGCTGCAACGAGGTCCACACCACACGCCTCATGGGCCAGCGTCAGGATCAGACACCACCTTGTTTGGCCGTCACAAACCAGCTCCGATTCAAATGTCCGCGCGAGCTAGAAGAGCCTGAGGGTTTATTGGCTAAGCTCCAACAGACAGCCACTGTCACTGAGTATCGGGCTAGGTGAATCCGTAGATCACCTCCTATACCAGAGCTATAATGCTCCTCAGGGAGAATGTTGATTCTCTCTGCCTATTCTCTTACTCTTTTCTTCTGCCTACCTTCTCTCTTCTCTCTTCCCCTTACATAATATTCCCCTTCCCACGTACATTTGGTTCCCTAATTACTTTGCCACCTCAGCATAACTAACTGCCCTCCTGCCCACGATTCTTTCTTCTAGAATGCACCTTCTACACCGGTTTATTCCTTCTCCTATTGTCCCTCTCATTGTCTAAGTCATCCTCTCCCCTATAGGGTCTAACAGATGAGCATTATCCAAATCATATTACGCTGATTCAAGAAAAACTATACCAAAAGAAGAGATGATGATGAAGAAGGATTTAGAAAGCCAATCATAAGATATTTCTAAGTTGACACACAAAAAAAAGATGCTAAAACTGCTCTCTCACACACAGAAAATGAAGAAAAAGAAAGAAGCGTGCCTGGCACTTTAATGTGTCACTGACATCCACAAGTTCTGCAGCACTATCTTTCAAAGCAAGAAAAACATCCTTCACATCTTTTGGACCTGTAGGCAGACATTATAGGATATGGAATAGAATAATCACTTCTATTGCAGCATACAGGATTTAAAGTTCAACCTAACAACCATACGAGCAACAAAATAAGAAGTGTAAACGAGCCTTTGTCATACTTGTTAGTGATATTTTCTTCTCTTTTAATCTTGAATATCTGAAAAGATTAAATTACGAGTCATTTTATTCTGAAAAAGTTGAAGATCCAATGTCGCAAGACAGTGCACATTTTTTCATAAATGGGTGATCAACAACTTGCTTGAGCCAAGACAGCAAGTTATCCACATTCCCGCCAGCACAAGCAAGAACACCCAAAAGACACAGAAAGGCTACATGCAAACATCACTACACTTTCCAATATATAGAATAGCTCCAACAAATTAGTTGCTTCCTTGTGATACTATTTATAGGAAACTTAGTGAGTTGAAAATTTTAACTAAAATTATTAACCACACAAGACCTTACGAAGAAAAACAGGATAGGTGATGATAAAAAACCAAAAACACTGGAGCCAAAATCTAAAAATCAAACCCCCAAACCATTAGTGGGGTAGTGCACAAATAAATTATAAACTATTATAGATTGCAAGTTTTTGTATCCTACATTCAATTTACTTTAATTAAGCAATAATAAAATCGTTACCAAACTGAAACAAAAGCAAAAGACAAATTGAGCCTCTTACTTGTCCGAACAATTAAAACAGAGAGGACAAGGCAGTGCCCCAGTACCAATCTCTCTCTACAAACCACAGCTCGCCTCTCAACCAAAGCACCTCTAGAGTCGAGGACATAACGCTCACATAGAGGCCCACCCAAGCCAGCCGGTTCTTCTCGATTAAGTTCCTGGCAGCCAAAACAAACAATAGACTGAAATTTCAGTACAATATAGCATAAAATGCATGTAAAACTCATATTGTAGTGCACATGTGCAAACTAACTGAAACAAACCTATAAAACTTTTTATGGGAACACAATTCCACGATTATTAAGGTCCTGACACTTAAACTCAGTTCCCAATAGGGAAAATGAAAGTCTCATTAAACCAATAATAAGGGAAAATTCAGCATGGGCAACCTCACAAAACAGTATCCTAATTGCCTTTTGATCAAAACATAATAAGTATGAGAGCCAAAGAGACAATGAGCTAAGTTATCCACGATGCAGTGATAGAAAACATCAAGAAGACTGGCAGGTATGGCTTCAACATATTCTGAGAAACAAATTTCAATGCATTCAGAAGTGACTAGGTAAAGCAAATCTATTTGATTGAACCTTAATTAGAGAGATCAAACGTTGTCTTAGCCCATCATCAATAAGATCTTCCAAATATTTCTGAATGTCTAACAAGACATCAATTTCAAGTCCCTGATCAAGCACAACAGCCTGCGAAAGAAGAAGAGTTAAAACCCATTCAAATGTGACAAACAAGATGGAGTATACAGAATTATAGCTACCCTCAATAGTGTATACAGAGATGTTAACAGATCTCGCCTCTCGGTGTACCAGAGCCCTGCTGCTAGGCGCAAAATTTCTAATGGCTCTCGTCCCATCAAACCCCACTAGAGAAACACAAACACAAAAAGATGGATGAGATTTAACTCTTACATAGGAAAATGGAAGCTTGAAGGAAAGAGAAAGAACAGCATACCTCTTGATTGGCCAAAACAAGTAAACGGACACAATCAATTTCATTGAGATGGAGGTCATCACTCAATTTAATAACCTATAATCAAGCAAAATAACAAATTTCATGTAAGGAACAAACAGAAATATAATGAGAAAGCACAGATGATATTGTTAATAATAGTGGCTGATATGCAAAATAAGTATTTGAGGGAAAACAGTAAGTTATTTGGTGAGACTAAATGCCAGAAAACTAGCATCCAAACTTTAATCAATGCAGAAACCAAGTGGCACTAATTAACACAGTTCCTACTGCATTGACGACTATGCCCATGCAGTGTCTCTTCAATGTGACACTCAAGCATGATAAATAGAAAATCTAATTAACCATTCCCAATGTACACCAATTGCACGAAGAATCACCCTCGTTGAAACATATATAACATGCCAAACATTATTTCAAATTTACCATAATCATGCAATCAGATCATTTATTCAATTCAAAGTAAAGGTGAAAAGAAAAAAGACGTTTCACTTCTTTCCCATCCCAAAAGAACCAAGGAGGAAGGGAAAATAAAAATCGAACTCACAAGTTGAACATCTTGATCATCAAGCGATATGGGTCCCGAATCCGGAAGCCTCACTTCTTTAGACTGAACTTGCGCGCGGTCAGACGGCTTCGGCGGCTACAAAAAAGAAAGCAGACACAATTTTCAAGTTCCAAAATAGGCAACGCCACGACAAAATGGACAATTGAAGAGTGTAGCTTACCGTGTAGGAGAGCAGAGACTTGAAAGAAGGAAGAGAGCTGCGAATGGCGTGAAGTAGCTCGACTCTCTGGGAAGGAGACGGTGGGGAAGGGCCGAGGAGGGAGGATTCGATGATGGAGAGAAGCTGCTTGGGGGAGATCATCGGAACCCTAGTGGAGAGATGTACGGGAAATGGGCGGGAATGTTTGAGGGTCAGAGGATTTGGTCTCGGGACTTCTTAAACCCTACCTCTACCTTCCAAGGCTAGATAAAGGGTAGACTAGGCTTTATACTTTGAACAAAAGAGTGTCTTTTAGCATGCAAATTTTTTAAACTAAGAGATTAAAAATTCAAATTATGATAAAATAAATATATTAAATAAATTACATTTGTTATTTAATTTAAATCGTTCGAGCACCGTCTTTCATGAAAATCCGCCGCTTAAAGGGTATTACCGACCATAGTAGGACTCTAAAAGTGACCAACTTGGGGGAGCTGATCCTCTGTCCCCAATTACCCAGGCCCCCTTGTACCCCTTGCATCCAAGCCATTCATTGTACAGGGGAGCCTGGGTAATTGGGGACGGAGGATTTCGTGGGCCAACTTAGACCTTACAACCACTTGCATTCCCAACCTCGTGAAACAACCATTCACGACTTACTCACCTCACAAGTTCAAATCTGTCGTCTGCTCATGCCTCCAAGTCCAGATGCAACGAAAACTGATTCCATTGATGGTACAGAGGTTTCACCAATCACTTCAAACTCACTCCATTCCCAGCGGACCCTGATAAATGTGCAAGATGGTGTGTTGAAATGTTAAAGTTTGAGCCTTTGGCAACTTTGATCCAACGAAGTTTGGAACTTCATGGCGGGTCTGCTTTTTTGTCCCCGTTTGTGAGAATATAGAGAAAAACACAGGAGAAGAAGATGATGATACAGTGATGACGGTTAGGAAAGTTAAGAACAAGAGGGAAGATATCAGTAACAAGAACCCTTTTTTATTAAAAGGAAATACAAAACACTACAGATAACAAAACTAGTTTAGGGCGCGGCGCCCCGACCTATCCTCGAAGAGGATGTGTTGGCACCCGAGAGGCGCAGTAGTAAAAAAGGTAACCCCGACATCAGAAAGAATAGCCTGAGAGGCGAGCCAGTCAGCACAAGAGTTGCTCTCTCGATAGACATGACAATGAGCAACTGTCAAGTTCCTTGTGAACAGTTCATCGATACTCTGAACAATGGGGTGTAGCACCATGGAATGACTGGCAGAGGAAGAAAGGATCTGGTGGACCACGAGTGAGTCCACTTCCAGTTCTAGGCGACGGAATCCCAATCTCCAGGCGAGCGAGAGGCCAGTAAAGACTCCCCAAAGTTCGACAGACAATGGAGCACACCAGCCAAGGTTCTGGGTGAAGCCGCCCAGCCAATTACCATCACTATCTCGTAGAAGGCCTCCTGCTGAAGCCGAGAGCTGGGAGCGGTTACTTGCGCCATCCGTGTTTAACTTGACCCATCCAGGGGGCGGTTTGCGCCAGCCGATGAGATCGTCTTATCAGGGTCGGAGGCTGGGTTCTACTCTGCTTCTCCACCCTGCAGCCTAGCGGATTTGATCTGCATAAGACAAAATGAAAGGGATAGAAGATGAAGGCCTATGGAAATGAACATCAAAGATAGACTGATTGCGCCACGTCCATAAGGACCGGCAGGTCGTGCCCAAAAGAACAATCCAGTCATGCCCCAGAGTGCCTCGGTGGAGTTGGAGATTTTTGAGAAGCCAATCTTAAAGTGTCAACGAGAAGAAATCCGAAACAGTTAGGTGTGGTGATAAAGAGGCCCACACTTGGCGAGCCGTAATGCAATCTCGAACCACGTGAAGAGCGGAATCCTTGTGGGGACATTGATGACATGAACCGTCAGTGGTGAGATGTGTGCGGACGTGTTGTTGGTTAGTGAATAACCGGTCATACGCGAGGGTTCAAAGGAACGAACGGATGTGCTGCGGACCCGGCCATTGCCAAATAGCCTTCCATACCCCATGAATCGACTGCGTGATCTATAAGCATGAAATAGGTAGAAGCAATGGTGAAGAGACCGTGGTCGGAGGCTCCCCAAACTACCCTATCCTGCCCGAGGAATGGCTTAGGTGGGAAAGTGCCAGCAATTAAGCGACACAACAGCGTCGGGAGGTAGGATTGGAAAGTAGTCCAATTCCAGTTGTCAGAATCATCCACAAAGTGGTGCGCACTAAGGTTGACAGAAGTCTCCGGGTAGGGTGAGTTGCGTGAGAAATAAGCGGGCCCACTCTCGCGATCTAAAGATCAAGCTAGAAGCGCGTTCTGGTGCCATTGCCAATCATCCATTTTAGTCCTCGAGTAACGATGGGCCAGGTGGACTTGATGCTATGCCAAACCATTGAACCTCCCGTAGAGGCCAGAGAGGTGGGGATGTGATTGGCGTCAAAGTTATATTTTCCTGATAGCACCTGGGCCCATAAAGCATTAGGTTTGGTAATCAGGAACCAACCGAGCTTAGCGAGAAAGGCATCGTTAGTTTCACGAATTCGCCGAATGCCAAGTCCTCCCAGCTCCTTGGGTTTGCAAACTTCCATCCAGCTAATAAGGTGGACTTTCTTTTTATCGGGAGTTGAACCCCACAAAAATTGCCGCATGGCTTTTTTCAGTGCATCGAATAGACGGCTTGGCAACCGAACTGTCTGCATAGTGTAGGTCAGGATAGCCTCTAAAATTGCTTGGGTCAGAGTGATACGGCCAGTGAAAGAAAACAGTTTGGCGGACCAACCTGCTGAGCGTTGGTGGACCCGATCCAGAATGTATTGATATGTCCGTTTGTTGACCTTGTGCAGAAGAGGGACGCCGAGGTATCGGCCGAGGTCATTGGTCTGGGAGTAGCCTAGCTCGCTACTTAGAAAATGACTCATAGCGGGGGAGGCATTTTTGGAGAAAAAGCGGTGAGATTTCGACATGCTAACCCGTTGCCCAGACGTCACACAAAAATCAACTAAGAGAGCATGGATGACAGTCACTTGATCGATGGATGCTTCAGAGAAAAGGATAAGATCATCGGCGAAGAAAAGATGGGAAAGGGGCCGACCATTCCTGCTTAATTTAATCGGTTTCCAGCTGCCTCGGGCCACCGCTTGAGAAATCGCATGTCCAAGCCATTCCATGCATAAAACAAAAAGGTAAGGGGATAGAGGGTCCCCCTGACAAAGACCTCGGGAAGGAGTAATAGCATCACTTAAGTCCCCATTCCAGTTAACTTGAAAGGAAGCAGAGGTAATGCACTTCATGATGAGGCTAATAAGAGAATTCGGAAGGCCAGCATCTGTCAGGGTGTCCTGAATGAAGTCCCAAGCTAAGCGATCGTAGGCTTTCTCCAAGTCAATTTTAACGGCCATCAGACCTGTGCGCCCAGTTCTCCTCCGCATGGAATGAATGACCTCCTGGGTGATGATGATATTGTCGGTAATAAGGCACCCCGGGACAAAACTACAATGGGTGGGGGCAACAAGGGCGTCAAGATAGGGCTTGAGCTGATTGACAATGATCTTTGTGAGGGCTTTTATACAAAACAGTGCAAAGAGCAATAGGCCAGAACTACGAGATCAAGGAGGGGGACTGGATCTTGGGCATAAGTACCAGGATAGTGAGATTGATCGCCGACTCCCAGACCTCAATGTGAAAGATTTGCTGGAGGAAAAGAGTAAGGGAAGGCCTATAGTATCCCATTAGGATTGATAGAACAACGCGGTGAACCCATCAAAGCCTGGAGCTTTGTTAGGGGCCATAGAGAAGAAAGCCGCCTTGATTTCCTCATGATTCAAGGGACAAGTAAGATCGCCTGACATGTGACGCGGGAGGGGGGGACCGACCTCGGGTATGCCAGGCGGGTAGAGAGTGCCCTTCGGATTGGTAGAGATCCTCAAAATAGCTCTGTGCTAGAAGATGTAGAGCCATAGGGTCCGTAACGATATGACCATACGCATTGGTCAAAGATAGGATCCTCGTTTGCCGACGTTTGGTCCTAGTGAGAGCGTGATAGTAAGAAGTATTCCTGTCACCTTGGTTGAGCCACTGACTTCTGGAACGTTGATACCAGAAAAGCTCCTCTTGGTACAGGACGTGCTCCAAATCCTTCCGCAGGAAGGCCTCGAGCTCTTAGAGAGAGGATGAGTCAGTATCTTCCAGAGGTTTTTGCAGGCCAGCAATGCGAGCCATGAGGCGTTTCTTGCGGTGAAAAATATTACCAAAAACGTTGTCATTCCACTGATGAAGTTTAGAGGAAAGATGTTGGAGCGACCCACTCAAGTTGGCGGGATTCAGTTGCCAACTGTCAGCTACCACTTGATCAAAGTCGTTGTGAGTGAGCCAGGCCAATTGAAATCGGAAGGGGCGATGTAATCGAGGGTGGGGGTCATTATGCTGGAATTGGATAAGAAGAGGTATGTGATCCGATTTCAAGAAAGGTAAATGGATGACTCTGGTGTGGGGAAAGGCTGAGTGACAGGAGTTAGAACCAAACGCGCGATCTAATCTGGCTAGAATCTTCCCTCTTCGCCAAGTGAACCTTGGACCTTCAAACCTAAGGTCATGAAGGTTACACCGCTGAACACAGTCACAAAAATGGTTGTTGACAATGGGTTGAGAACGGGAACCGCCTCGCTTGTTGACACTTTCCAATTTGGCATTAAAATCACTGCCCAAAAGCCAAGGAGAGTGAGTGTGCCTAGCAAGAGTCAGCAGATGAGTCCACAGGAATTTCTGGATTGCATAGTTGGGGCTGGCATAAATAGTCGTAAAATCAAAAGTTAAATGGTCCCACTTGAGGCTCACATGCACAAATTGTCGGTGGGCAGCTCTAATGTGGACAACAAGGTCAGCTTTCCAAAGCAGCCAGATACCTCCGGAATAGCCCTCAGCTTCCACCCAAAAAGAGTGCCCAAACCCCAGTTTTCGAATAACTGTCATTGCTCGATCGCCACTAATACGTGATTCGACCAGAACAATGAGACGAGGGTTATGGAGACGGATATAATTCTTCAGGATGAGCTTGAAGGTGCGTCCTCCAGCCCCTTGGCAATTCCATATGAATATCGTCATAAAAAAAATTAAGAGGAAGGGAACCTATCGCGAACTAACTGTGGGGTTGACTGTGTTCTCAGTCAACTCTGAGCCGTTGAGAGATGCTGGTGCATGTCCTGAATCTACCATCTAAATATCAGATTCAACCGGACCAGGTGTATCGGTCATGGGAGCAGTTGTGGGGGCGGGGTGGCTTCAGACAGTGGACTATAGGAAGGAGAGGACAAAGAGACCCTCGGTATAACGAGGTCTTCGTCCATATCACTGCTGCCCAAATCCACTTGGATGGTTTGTTGGAAGTTCGGATCTGGTATAATTAAGGCCTCATGCGATGGGATGGAGAGGGCTACGTGACATGGGCTAGGATTAGAGGGCCCGTGACCCGTAGGAGAGGGGGGTTGTCTTGTGTGGGGGGTGGGGAGGGGGCCTGCAAGCAGTATGGGCTGGTCCTAGCCCATCTTATGGAGCTGAAGAGGAAGGGGCGGCGGCGTTTTGGATGGAGAGACTTTAGTACCAGCAGGAGACGCACGAGTGGGAAGGGGGTGGCTTACGTCCCTAGTGGACAATGAAATTAGGGATTTGGCACTGATGGGAGTTGGGGCTGACGAACTTAGGGAGGCGCAAGGAGGCTAGGCGTCGACCGTTGAGGGGAGAACAGTTGGAGGGTCGACCGTTGCGTTGTCAGCAAGTGTTGCGTAGTGCGAGCCACGCGACCCGCCTAAAGGAGCTTGAGAGGAGCTAGAGTTTCTGGTGGCAGACATTGGTGGTGGATTCCGGCAAGTCCTCCGTTGGACTTACATCCAGGGGCCAAAGGTATCGGTGCTGGTCAATCTGGGAGAGGAGGCGGGACTGGAGTCATTCAGGGGTTGAGGGTGTTGTGGGTCCGGTGGAGATTCTAGAGGAGACGCCTGGCGAGAGGGACAGGTTGAGGAGGCGTGCCCGACTCGGCCACAGCTGAAGCAAATCTGAGGCAAGCCCTTGTAGGCAACTTGAATCAGTTCTCCATCTAACTCCACAACTGATCGGAGCGGGGAGCTAATGTCCAGATTGACGACGACCCGCGCAAAACGTCCTCAGTAAGCTTGTTGGGTATTAGTATCTATTTTAACCGTTTTTCCGACAAGGTTTCCTAACGCAGTGAGAATCGAGGGGTGATAGCACGCAATGGGAAGTTCTGGAAATCTAACCCACACAACAATATGGGTGATTCTACCAGAGGAGGCTCGAAACGCCAAAGTCCAAGGTTGTACAGATAGAACATAGCCGGCGATAACCCAGGGCCCCTGCGTTAAGGTGTGTAAGTAGTCTGCTTCCTCTCTGAACTTGATGAGATAGAAATTGTTTTCGAGGTCAACTATTTTCAATGGCCCTTTGGGATGCCACAGTGATTGGAGTCAGTCTTTCAACATGTTGAAGCCCATCCTGCGCCCCAAAAGTTTGATGACCATTGCCTTATCCCACGCCTGATCTAATCTACCTCTGAAAGTATTGGATAGCTCTACTCCCAATCCATGGGAACCTTGAACAATGGTAATGTCCCCTTCTTGGATTTCGATTGCTTCTTCCTCTGGCCACACGAAGTCTGAGATGGCTGAAGCAAGTTAGGAGTGGCCTGTGAGCACCTCACTGTAGTTGAATGGAGGTTGTTGCACCGACGGCAGCATTGGGGGAGGATCTTCCCTTTCACAGATGCGAACCTTGTTTGCAGCGTGAGGGTTGGAGTTCGAGGACGGTGGAGGGTTGGGAGGGTGGCAAGCTTTGTCCATTCTGCAGAATCAGATCCTCGCGAGGTTGGACGATAGCAAGAGCCTTTTTTATTGCTTGTTTCAATTGGTAACTGATCTGCAATTCCTTGCTGTTTCACCTAGTGCAGAGTGGAGATTGTCATACCTTCAGTGCACAGGATAAAATGTGTGAGCTACGGATCTGTGCAGTTCACCAGTATTGATGTGAGCAGGAGTAAGGATCTTAAGAAGATGGCGAACTCCAACCCTATTGGAAGAGAGTATAATGGAATTGAGCCCAAACTAATCCATTTAACTCAAATTCTTGGACCGGATATACTTGGAGCTTAAAAACAAGAAGATTTAGGCTTGTTATTTATTATCTTTTATTTCAGGCCCAAGGACTGATTTATGGGCTGTTCTTTTAATTGGTAGCATATACTTTATTTGTTTGGGTTATTTTAAGATTTGGATCAGATTATGTTCAATGGGCTTGCAAACCCATTCCTATTAGGTTTAGGACTTAGTCAAGGATATTTAAACATTATTATAACCTTGTAAACCTAGATTTGATTGACGAATAAAATTTGAGAGTGAATTCTTCAAGGGAGGGGTGAATGTCTTCATGGTTACTTCAAGAAATTGATTTGCATCGGTAAGTAAATTCTTGCAACGTAAATTGATTTCTGATTTCTTTGGGATTGGGTCTCAAACTTATGATTTGGGGTTTGATCTAGCATGTTCTTAGAATAGAAAGATTAGGGTTTTGATTCAATAGGATTAGGGGGTTTCAAGAACCTTGATTTCTTGGGGTTTCCGTATCATCTTGGTATCAGAGCTTTGGCTTAATTCTATTGAACTCATACGTATCTTTATTGTGTTTTT
>JAOQMR010105836.1:0-12213 GCA_027563865.1 Erythroxylum pelleterianum
AGATCAATAACCCATAATTCTTGAAATTCTCAACCAATTACAGTTATAACCAACTAGACCGGGAATGTCGATGAATGTATGTACAAAGTTTCATGTGCAATAAATTCACTTTTCACAATAGAAATATGCTACATAATGCATGAACATGTAATTAGATTTCTAACCCCTCACTGATCACTCAAAATTCCCATTTTACCCTTCCCGCAGGAACCGGGATGTTACAGTTACGACTTGAAGCATATGAGCACTCTCGCCTCTGCAAGGAAAAGGCAAAACTAATGCATGACAAGATTCTACTCCGGAAGACTTTCAAGGAAGGCGACAGAGTCCTCTTATATAAGGCCCGTTTCACTTTTTAGCACGGCAAGTTCAATAATCGTTGGGAAGGGCCATATGTGGTAATTAAGGTGCACAATTTTGGCATGGTAGAAATTTTGTAGGAACAAACCGGCGCAAGACTTAAAGTCAATGGGCATCTGCTGAAGCTCTATCATGGAACTCCTTAGCCTCCGTGAATATCAGGTTCTCTCTCCTTCATTTGTATATTTTTCTAAGATTGTGCTCAATGCTACAAATTTTTCATTTTTGTGTTTAGCTGAACAAGTGTGGGGGAGACATTTATTTAGTTAGTTAGGTTGTTTTTAATTTCTTTCGTAGTTTCATATTTCAATAAAATCTTCTATCCCTTTGTGCCCTATTTCTTTCATGTTTTCCTGCTACTTTTTCATTGAGGACAATGCTGTGTTTAAGTGTGGGGGAGTTGTTTCCCTATTTCTATCTTTTGTTGCATGACTGTTGACAATTTATGCATGATTATGTTGTCCAATAATGCATTTTGCTGATTAAAACTTGGAATTCTGTCATTCTGCAATTCTTCGTCGTGACGAGAGTCCACACGTCACGACGAGGCTAGTCATCTTAGTATGTACGTCGTGACGTATGTAATGTTGCACGTCGCGACGAATCCTTTATGTACGAATGATTTTTGCTTATTTCTGTCCATTCAATCAAACATTTTCTGCACTGGTTTTTTGTGCTGTTGAGCTCAAAGCTTTTATAAGTTTCAAAATTGATGCTTGAGTTTTTGAGAATACCTTCCATTCTTTTAATGATAGTTGGAGTTGACAAAATTTTTCTTTCAATGTTTTTGAAACAAAGTGAATGGGAGTATGCTAACAAAGTAACATTTTGAGTTTTTGAGACTTGAGATTGTTCAATGAGACAAAACCCTTGTTGGAAGGATATTTGGGCCAAAATTTTTTCCTTAAATCTTTGTGTGAATCTGCTTATTTCATACTTCTCTATAACTTGTGTCAATTCTTACTCAAAGCTTTATGGACTAGAATTTTGTTGATATGATAGAGGCGTTCCTTCTTTAAATCCTTTTTCCCAATCACCGTCCCTTAAACACTGATCCTTTGCTAGCCCCTTGAGCCTTATTGTTATGAGCATCTGCATACATATTTTTATGGTGTCATTAGTTATTTTGCATTTGCTTGTAGTTATTTACTTCTTTTCAAAAAAAAAAGAAAAAAAGTTCCAAAAGGAACAATGTCTAAAAAAAAGGGAGAAAGAAAAAAAAGAAAAAAGAAAAAAAGAAAAAAATGTGTGTTCTGTTTATAAAAGTATTTCATCTGTGTATTAGTGTTAAGTTTCAGTTCAATTGTTGACATCTGTTCCTCAATCAGTGCATGTGCTCATATTATTCTTTCTTTCACTTCATCCATTCATCTAGCCTTCCGTACATTACAACCCTGAAAGACCTCTTGATCTTCAAAATGATAGTCCTTGTAGTGGAGGAATAGATTTGACACAAGCTTATGGTAGGAGATGGATTAAGCAGATTGAGAGAAAAATGTCCCTAAACACAAGTGAGATGAGC
The DNA here is from genome assembly GCA_027563865.1 of Erythroxylum pelleterianum. NCBI lineage: Eukaryota > Viridiplantae > Streptophyta > Magnoliopsida > Malpighiales > Erythroxylaceae > Erythroxylum > Erythroxylum pelleterianum. The sequence goes on from JAOQMR010105836.1 coordinate 1,883, forward strand.
GCAAACACTTAATCCTGAGTGGTTCTCTTTCGTTCAATCTTTTGTGCTTAAATTCTTTCGGTGTTTGTTTTCTTAGCACTCTTTCATTTTGCTTTAATTGAATTCTGAGAAAGTGAATTGCATCAATTTACTTTTATTGTTTTGAGCATGGGGAGAATTTTCTTTTACACTTGTATCTTTTTGACCCTTGTAAACTTTGTCTAGGAGTACAAAGGTCTAAGTGTGGGGGAATTTGATTAAGCCAAGTTTACATTATAAATTGCCTGCATTTTCGCCAAGTTTACATTATAAATTGCCTGCATTTTAATATCTTTTTATGCACTCGTTGATTCCTAATTGATGACTTTTGTGCTTAAATTGGTTCCTCATATCGAGCTCTTGTAATTTGCAAATTGTCAGTAAATTGTCACAATTTGATATTGATTCCTATATAACTTTCCTAAGGACAATTGATACCGCAAAATGCCATTTTATATTGTAGGAATAAAGAAGGAGTCAACCCATCAGAAAGTCAATAGGTCGTGAGGTCTTCTCATACGTCGCGGCGAGCCAACCAAGTTCATACGTCACGACGATCAGCAAATTGTACGTCGCGATGATCAAGCCAAATCAACTCGTCGCGACGAAGAATTAATTAATTCGTCGCGACGAACAAGCGGATACCCGAACCATTTATGGCAAATTCTCTCACTGTAGCGACCCATCCCGTTGTCATCTCTATAAATACTTGCTAAATTAGGTTAAACGGGAGGTCGGCCACACTCGACAAAATGCAGCATATATGATTCTGATAGGTTTTCTTGTTTTTGTTCTTGCAAATCGGCAACCACCATCGGACGGACGATCACCAAACCGCTCCACCTTCATCCTTCATCTTCGACTATCATCTTCTACACAGCAGCTTTCACCGATCGTTGGAGTCATGAATAGCGTCAGACTTCTATCAGTGATGGATGTCGTCGACGTTATGCGTGACTAGGCTTCCGACCCTCTTGAGAATGTAGCAAAGGTTTGAGTTCACCGAGAGCTTCAAAAGGGGAGTAATCATTCATTATCTTTAAGTTTAGTAATATTCTTGTAAAAACTCCGAGTTGGAGATTGCGGTGTATGATTGAATCAGTCTGATTATAGTTTAATTAGATGTTGGCAATGATTTATGATATGGAGTGATTAATGTTGAATATTGTGCTTTAATATATGGAGTTCATATATGTCTTCGGTGAATGCATCAATTGTCATTATCTGCCTAGTTGTGCTTGGTATAGATGATTGTGTTGATCCAACAGACCTATTACATAAATTACCCCATTTCATACACTAAGGTTTTTAACAAGGATTTGAATAATCAAGTTGATTAATTAAATCCTTGGACTTAAAGAGTTTTTAAGGTTGATTTTTCGAAACTTAGTGGATTCTATCCCTGAAAAATCATTTTTGAACTGTGATAACCTGCTCCCATTTTCGAGAGGATTTTATACATTTGATTACAATCTTAGTTTTTGCCAATTTTATTATTCCCAAAAATCCAAAAAGATTCTTTTTTACTTTTTCTTCAATTTTAATTACTTTTACCAGTTTCAAGCAACCAAACAAAACCCCCTACTTTTATTCAGTTTGAATTGCATATTTTTGACCTAGGCTAGCTTTAAAAATCATTTTTCGTTGGTTCCAACAAGAGAGACAACCCGAGGTTCAGCTTGCTGCAATTTTGGAATTTTATTATTTTGACCGGTTTCCAAGGTCGATTTTAGGATCGAACGATAGAGCCGCGATCAGCATGTATTTTTGCTTTGCCCTATTTTCCTGACCCAACCTCTTCTCACTCTTTTGCTTATATCTTCTCTGTCCGACATCCGATTGATTCAATTTTTGAAGAGTTGGATTCCTAAGATATTTAGCTACTTTTTCATGGGGATTTATGATTTTTACAAGACTAAATGGAAAGAGATTGATTGAACCAAAGTGAGAGGATTGGTTAAAGGTTATGAGTTAGATAATTTTCTGAACATGGTTCAGTATTTTGAGAAATTCGGGAGATGTGGAGCTTCGATTGAGTTGAGTCTTAAGGCAAAATAAAATTGAGACATGGGCTACAAATCATGTAAAGGGATCAAATTCCAATTTAGTCCCTAAGATTGTCAATTTCTGGATTTAAGTTGTGTTAATGTTCAGTCTCGAATTAGTAAGAGCTGAACAAGTATTTTGGCCATAACTCCTTCGTTTCCGAACCGATTTGAGCGTTTTTGGTGTCGTTAGAAACGTAAGATATAGAGGAACATTTTCTAGAAGGAAGTGTTACCAAATTATTTCGTTTACCTGCCCAAAATTGGGAAGCAAGATGACAGTTTTTAAAGGCTAATTGAAGGGCAAATGTGGAAGTTCACTTAAGGACTTATGGCTTTAGGCTTAACATGGAAGCGCAAATGGGTCTTTAGCCACTTAATTAATGACATGGCATATAAAGAGAAGGGGATTGTCGGTTTTGAGAGGGGAACAGCCGAAACACTTAGAGAAAAGAGAAGAAGAAACGAAGAGGAAGGAGAAGAATGAAGCCATCGGTGGAGAAAGAGAGAGGGCTTAAGGGTTTCGGAATTTATGATTTCGGAATTTTGGAAGTTTTTGGTTTAGATAGCATGAATTTATAAGGGATTTGTGTTTTCTAAGTTCAATTTAAGTATTTATGATTTTTATGATGTTGAATTTGGGTGAATTTGGTTTAGGAAATTTTAAATTGGAGGAAAGAAGAAAGTCTATGGAGAATTAATGCTTGGGACAAAGTTCTAGCAAGGATTTGAGGTGGGTAATGTATTTATATTTTTGAATTATAAGCTTTATATGAGTTTTTGAAAAATCAAGAATGAGAAATGTTTTGAAAAAAAAGTATTGTTTATGTTTGAAAATTCAAGAAGAAGATGAAATAATTGTAAATTGATGTTTTAGAAATGATTAGATAAATTATTTCAATTGTTTTGGATAATTTGATAAAAATTGATGAAATTTTCGAAATTCTTTATTTATGAAAGAATTGAAGAATTATGAAAATTTTTACATTCATTGATTTTGAACATTTTGATAAAATTGAAATAATTGTTAAGTTCATTATGTTTGAATGTTTTTCATAATTGCTATGACTGTTGCATTCTTGAATGGTTACGGATGTGTTATGTGAATTGATTTGATTTTGTGAATTTGTGAATAAAATTTGCTTGATATGGCGCTATATGAAAAATAAGGTTTTGAAATGTGCCTCCGGGCAATTTGCTTTCAAGTATGAATTATGTGTTATGTGGGTTTGGTTAGGTCCCATAAGTTAGAGTCAGTGTACTGGTCTCGTTTTTAAAAGGCTTCTTCCGCCTGCCAACTAGTGGCATTGGAGCTCCTTAAGGACTCCCATAAGTTCACGGCTACACCGGACCGCTATGCGGGAAGGTGTCGTATGTTCTAGCGGTCCTGTACAGTACGTTCCGTTTGGACCAAAACCAAACTATTCTGAGATGTTATGTGATTTTTGATTTATTTATAATGTAATGCATCTATATGTGCTGGCATTCATGTTTTCGATTATGTTTATGAATTTTGAAGAGTTTTGAAATTTCGAGGAATGAAATTTTTGAGGTTTGAAATTGTGAAAAGATTGAAAATTTCAACATAAATGATTTCAAAAAGTGGAAAGGTTTAAGAAGTTTTTGAACAATTTTCTAAATGGCAAATGTTTTGAGAAATGGTTTTTGCTTATTTTTCAATTATAAATATGTTATCCACGAGCTGTCTAGCTCACCCTCCTTTCACCCCCATCTTCAGGTATCGAGCAGGAGATTAGATGAAGGAAAGTCAAGATGTCTGTTCGATTTTGTTTGTTTTGCATTTTGTGAAATTTCGGTTTGTGGCTTTGGTATTGTATATGGCTTAGAAAGCCATTAAAATTTGTAGTGTAGTTATTTTGGAATGTAAAGAAAGTATGCATTTATGTTTGGAAGTGAGTTTGTGTATGAAGTATGGATTTTGTATATGAATATTATTGGATTGTGTTTAGATTGATTTATGAATTGATACAGTATTTTGAGATGAATATGAATGGAATTAAATTATGTTCGGGATTGATGATATTGATGAATGAGAATTATTGAAGTGTTAGGTATAGAATTGCGTTTGTTTGTGTTTGGATTTCCAGACGGGAGGTCCGACGATTTTAAGTTTTGTTTGGGAAATTTTAGAAGTGTGCAAAATCTCTTTGCAGATTTTGGGTTGTGTTAAAGTACTACTGTTATGCTGCTGAATTTTTTTTGGCAAAGAATAAGAATAAGAATAAATGTTTGTTAAAGATGAGATTGAGTTTAAGAAGATTTTTACGAATTGAGTATTATTTGAGGATCAAATTTCCAGTAGGGAAATTGTATGGATCTAAGTTGTTTTGTATAAGATTGAATAAAGTGAATAATATGAAAAAAAAATTATACCGGATTTTCGGATTGGCTTAGTCTTAGGGTTTCCAACGCGACACGTTAGTTTTGGTTTTCTAAGAGATTTGTTCTAGGATGTCGGACATTTGTTCAGCTCGTTAAGCGATTTGCTTTTGTTTAGTAAATCCAATCCTTCGATTTCGCATACGTTTTTGTTTCCGCTAAATGATTTTCGATCGATTCTAATCGGATCGATTCATTTCCGTTATGTTTTCGCCTTATATATATCCGCCTCGGATTCTTTCTGTTTCTGTTTTCGAGCTATTCGATTAACTTTCGATTCGATTCGTTCGTTTGCTTATGTTTTTCGTATCGGTTTGATTAGATATCTTCGTTTTGTTTCAGCTTCGCTTCGAGTTTCCCCTTTATATTTACTTCCGCTTTCGCTTCGGCCCACTTCCAGGTTCGATTTTCATTTTTCGTTTCAATTTTTTCGGTTGGGATCCAGTTCCCAGGATCAGGTCCCAACACCTATCATTGTACAAGACATATTAATCAGTAGAAGAAGGAATTGTCTTACCCTATTCAAGAAATTCCTAATGGAGGATCCAAATTTTAATGAGGCAAATATTATAGGCATAACATAAGAAGTAAAGGTTTACAAGGCATTTGTCTATGTAAAAAGTTAAAAGTGAACAAGCAACAGATGAAAACATTCAATGCAAAGAGGACTTTAATCGCTGGAAGGAATGTTAATGAAGCTAGGAAGAGAATGATACAGGTAAATATAGTGCTCTATACTTGTTGGAGTTATGTAAATATAGTGCTCTATAAAGCAAGTGTATTTACATATAACTTAATCTTCTTCCAGTTACTTTTGTAATGAAAATATTTATTATTAATAAAACAAAAGAGTTTGGTTTTATTTGTATGAGCATTATATAACTAGTCATAAGGTACCAATATTCTTTTGTAAGTAACATGCATATACATGGAGATGTATGGGAAACATGTTTATCATTAGAATCTAAATTAGTTGATTCTCAGTTGAATAAGCAAGTTGGTCGCTTGATTATGATTTAGACTGCAGTGTTGTGATTTATCTCCGTGTAAGTAAAGGAGTACACTTCAAGGGAATGATGAGTCTTATATTATGATAGTAGTTGACTATCGATAATGGCACTATTAAATGAATCTAGAATCACGTATGTTTTAAAGATTAAAGTAGGCCTTTTTTTTAATCTTAAAACATACACTTTAGCATCCTTTTATTACGAACCACAATCTTGATGAGTGGTGAACTCATATATGTTTCATTATAATTTTTGATATGATCAGAATAGATTTTTACAAAGTATCAATCTAGTGTCTACATATTAGAATTATTAATTGAAACATGTATCTGGGAAAATTCACTCAAATAAAGAGTTTATAGTGATATCATCACTTCTAGATGTTTTATAGAGATTAGTGATTAAACTGGCGCCTGTAGTTTGATAGACTAACTATCCATCAAGTCTTAATACCAAGATGAGATCTTGTGTGTTAATCAACATATAGAGTAAAGCGGAAAATCTAGAAGGAAAAACCAATTAAGGGCAAAACGGTAATTTTACCCTTTATTATACCGATGGCTATAATATGGTTCATAATAGAGTTTGCAATTGGACATCTTATTTGAAACATGTGTTCTCATAATATTTATTAATTCAAGAGTTCAGTTAAGTGTCTTTAGTGGAAGGACATTTGGTTAATAAACTGTAATTAATTCTAATGAGATTAAATTATTTCCGGACTTATTGGTGCTTGAATTATATAAGTTTAATTAGATTCCCCACTTGGCTTCTAGGAAAGGTTATCAAGAAAAGTAAGAAAAATAAATAGAGGTTACCAGAAATAAGAAAGAAGAAAGGACCGAATTAGATATAGAATAATAATACCGGAACAATTTAATTATGTTGCGCAGACTCTTTGTGGTGTGGGTCGTTGAGTTAGATACAAACAAAAAAAGCTTTTGTCTTAGGTGTGTAGCTGTTGTGTGGTTAAGGCTTCTTGTCTCTTGAAGGAGTTGTCCGAGTGAGGTATTTGTTTGATGCAGTAGTATACGACGTTATCCTTTTATTCAAGTAGTTAGTGAACTGTAGTTGCTGTCTTGTGAGAAACTGCTTGGGCATTTGGCTGTGAACTATTGCGTTGATGCTTCTTATCTTCTGAATGTGTAGTCTGCTGTGAGGCTTTCTTGAATGCAGTAATATTCGACTATGAGTTTGATTTTCAGCAAGTATTTGATTGGTGATATGTTGTTGACGTTGGTGCTGGAAAATTTATATTGATTGGTTGATGTTTGAGGCTTAAAGAAGACTTTGTTACAGATCAGTTCACATTCGTTTGGTGTTGCTATTTGGGTTATTTATGTTTAATTTCAGAATTGGAATTATTATTTTCTTGAGTCTATTTATCCTTGTTTTTGAAGTAGAAATAGGTTGCAAAATCCTCTGACGAGGTTAACACGAGTCGGTCGTGTTATTGGGCGTGAAAAACTTTCACGGGTAGTTAGGTTGTGGGTTAGTTACATAGATTGAGTTAATTAAGAGTTAATTAAATTGGGTTTTAAGCCTATGATTAAATGATGGGCTTACTCTAATTATGTGTTAATTAGAAGCCTAAAGTAAACATTTAATATTGGTCTAAATTTTGGTTTGATTTAATTAATTAGATTAATTAAATTTAAACAAGATTTGTAAAGACAAAAAAAGATGGCAAAAATCGAAGATACAATGATGTAGTTTTCGGTTTATAACTAAATGGACAGCTGCACATTTAGCATTATTGCTAAATATAAGATGGGTTTTTATTATGCTTCATCATCATTAAATGGTTTAATGGTGTCCTCATTAAATGGTTTAATGTTCTTATCATTAAATGGTTTAATGGTTGTCATTTAATGCTATGTAGAAAAACATATCAACCTTTTAACATTCTTTTGATTAAAGAAGGAGTTAGTGCATTTTTTGCTCTCTCTTCCTTCTTTCATCTTGCAACTGAAAATGAGAGTATCATTTTTGTTTTTTGTCTTTTCATCTAGGCATATTAAACAAATGTGAATGTCTCATTTATGGCTCTCTCTTTCATTTTTTATTAAGAGAATGAAGTGGTGCAAAATTGGCCTCTCCTTCTTCCTTTGCCGAAATTAGTAATGAGAAGAGTCTTATTTTAGTTTTTTCAACAACTAAGGAAAACCTTTTCAATATTTCTTCTCCTTTCCCACTAAAGGATCTTGTTAACCAAGTTGTCCAAGGACAACAAGTGGTAAATCGGATTGGTTGACGATATAATAGCCAAAAGAGGATACAATAGCGACGAGTCAAAGCTGTAGCAAAGTAGTCGGTAAAAATTTGATCTTGTTCTTATGCTATTTATTTTTCTAATATCGTATCATGTATGGATTAAATAGGTTGACTTGGTTATTATGCTTCCACTTCGTTTTGATTTCGGAAAAAGTTTTTGAAATCTATCGTTTAGTCAAATCTAGTATACTTTTATTTTCGATCCAACAATACTCACAACCCGAAGACCCTAAATTTAAGATAAAGGAAATAATAATAGTGAATGGTTACTCTTAGGTAGCATTAATTCATCATTCATTCCCTATGTAGAGATGTATGATAAATTGGATCAAATAAGAATAAAGGAACACAAAATGATTTGATAATTCTACTAAAGCTAGAATATTAAAAACATAATATGCTTATCAATCGTTAGAAATGTTGAAAATTTATCAACCTAAAAGGAGTTAAAAGATAAAGCTGTTTGATACTTTGAAAGCTCTTTTAATACTTCAGCAAGAAGCAAGTTAGTAGTGACTTTACTAAGATCATTTATCAACTACTAAGATAGTGTTAGAGTAGTTGTAACACCCCACTCCCACGTGGCCCGAACCCAATATCGTTGGTGATATCCGAGACCGTGCCCCGTGAGGGTGGCGTACTACATCAGTCATTCAAAACTCAGTATACATTTTTTTTTCTTCAATTCATTCATGTGTGCGGAATAATCAGTAGATAACTTAAGCCCACGTAAAAAGGAAGCAATTTCAGTTATTACACACCTTCTACAATAATTTACAATAACCATAACATACAAATCAGTTTACAACAATGGCGGAATACAATTTTATGAAACCCTAATGCAGACGCGAATTGATCCCGACCTCTACCTTTCACTTGCCTACAGTAGGTATACTCCCGTGTCTAACGGGGTACTCTTCAAGGCCTGAAAAATAGATGCAAATTTTGGGTGAGTTTTGCGAACTCAGTGAGGAACCATCATCGATGGTTCGCCCAATTCACGCATCACGTAAGCACATCACAGTATAACATGGCATACAAGCGATCACAATTTAGTTTGCAATAACACAGTCAGAAGTACCATTTTTCGTATTCAGAAACAGATCACAATATTATAAGGCGTTCATGCCTTTTGCCCCTTTTCTGTATTCAGTCAAATATTTATGCAATGCACATGTGACACTTTCCATTTTTATTACAGTGTTGTGACCGAGCGCTTAAACAGTAAACAGTATTCAGTAGACGCGTCTAGGGAGTGTCTATCTCCCTTCGAGCTCAAGGCTCGTTTTCAGTGTCAGTGAGCTACTACGGTCACAACTGTTATTATCAGTTCAAGCATTGATGTATGCAATGCATATGCCCAATGTAACAGTCAGTATCACATATAACATCATGATTCCATCAATCGCAATTGTGCACATCACAAGGAATCAGTAACTGTACAATCAAGTCATGTAGCTCAATCTCACACAGTAGAAACAAGCCATTTCATAGATTCAACAGTCAATTAACAGTCAATGTATCGCAGTCAAGAAACAGTCCGTCATATTGGTCATAGCCATAGCAAACAATGCACAATGTGCACATTCAGAACACTTCAAGCAATTAAGCACAGTATATCACAGTAATAGCAACAATGCACAATTTGCACATCAAGAACACTTCTATGTCAGCTCTTCCAATTCATCGGACCATCCGTGTCCGAAATCCGGTCATAAACAAACACAGTTCTAATCCCACCATTATTCCCCACAGTAGACATATAATAATTGAATGAACTATCTAGTTTACTCACCTATACTTCCGAGCTAATACCTGGAAGTCTCAGTGTCGTCGGTAGATCGACGCTCCAAATGGACCTCTATAATAGTTACAGTATAGAAAGATTACCAATTACTCAATCAGCACTAATTAATGATGCACATGTAGCAATTAGAAGATGCACAATGCATGTTCATGATATTCCCGTCCTTAATCCAAAAATCCAAAATTTTCCATCATAAAAATTCGTCTAAACAGTAAAAATCTAATGGCACTGACAGTACTCAATTCGGGCCTCTATAGGTAAAAAAATCAATAAAACAGTGACTAACGAACCATTACCCGAACCCACGTTAATTTTCCGTCCAAAAATTCTCAATTTCTTATAAAATGAAATTCAATATTCTACGAATCCGATGCATCAAGAATCAGGTCAATCGGACATCGGACAGACAAGTTATAAGCAAAAGAATGAAAAAAGGTCAGTACAAATCGACTTATCTGAGGGTACAAGTCGACTTACTCTACTGTGTATGAATAAGTCGACTTACATTACTCCCATAACAGATCTGGAAAACTTTCTTCGACATGCCAACTTCCACAGGGTATAATTCCTTACTCCGAACTCCAAATTGAGCAAACTTGGTGTCTATTTCATAGAGAAAAGAAAGCACTACAAGTTTTATGAAGGACACAAAAACTAATTTCAGCTCTAAGGGTGTCAAAAATACACTCAAAGTTACTGCCTTCACAATGCCTCTCAAAACAGTACAACATTTTGTCAAACCAGAGCAACTTTTTGTAAAATCCATAACTTCTCATT
>JAOQMR010105925.1:0-12206 GCA_027563865.1 Erythroxylum pelleterianum
TTTATCTTTATAGTCTTCTATAATTCCTCAACTCTTTTTGTTAATTTACCGTAACATGTTTGGAATTCTGCTATGTATAATTAGTTATGTTAAAAGATTTAATAAAAATTAATAGAAAATTAAGAACTAATTATGAAAATATTTTTTAAATGCTAATTTATAAATATATTTTAAGGAAATTAAATTACAAAAATGTATATCCTTTACTTAATATTTATTGTATATTAATTTAATTTATAATTTATTTAGATAGATCCCAACTCATTTCTCGAGCTAAACGATAAGAGCTAAGATGCAAAGCTCTAAATAGTCCCGTTGATATTAATTAATACAAATCATAAGTTGTATTGAAAATTTTGGGTTATACTTGTCGTGTGCAACTGAAATATCGACAAATATGGGCTAAATTTTATAAATTAAGAAAAATTAAAAATGTGTTTAAATATTTTTAGAAATAAAATTTTCAAAAATAGTTATTATATTTTATATTAATTTAATATAATAAACAGAATCATTGAGTCAAAATAATATTTTAAAATTTAATCAAAAAATAAGACTAAATTTTAAAATTTTTATAATTAAAAATATGTTTTATGCATTGTTTTTAATAATTATTTTTATTTTTTAATATAAGCATGTAGGTCTAATTATTTTTAACATATGAAATAATTTTAGTTTGTTTATAATCTAATTTTATTATAAAATAAATAAAAATATTTTACTATTTAATATTAACTGTTAATAAAACTTTAATATAACACCATTTATATTAAGAGACTCAAAATTGTATCTTCTTTAGTTATTAAAATAGAATGATGGTCCTTTTTTACCAAAATAAAAATAAAAAATAAAATGATGGTCCTTTTATGTTTTTTAGTAATATCAGAAAAGCAAGTGGCTGTCTTGGTCAGAGACGAAACGTCCCCAGCTAAGAACAGGTACATGACAATTAATTAACGACAGCTCCCACAATTCCAAATCATGTCAAACATCGGAGGGAAAATTAACTGACCTGACCCTACCAGCAAGCCAAGTCCCAGTGAAGCAATAATACGTACCCAAGCATACCCTAAATCTTAAAAAACAAATAAAATCACATTGTTTATTTTAAATTTTTAAAGTAGTATTCTTTTAACGCAATTCAAAAAATTTAAAGGCAAGTATAAATTGTCTATCTATCCCATATCCTACTTGTTGTAATTCTTAACCATGATTACTTCAACATCATTCCAATCCTAGCAAGTATACACAAACTTAAGTGTATATTCGTTAAATTTTTAATAGGCCTAGAAGAGGAAAATTAAACTGTACACAAACTTAAGTGAGGTTTTGTCTAAAATTAATTGATAATAGAGAGAGTAATTTACTAAACTTATATTTTAGCCCTTTTTTCGATATGAAACACTCACATGTGAGTATTCTTAACACCCCCTTTCACATGGGAGTATTACTTAGGCAATTTAAAGAAGTACATAAACCATCCTCATCAGGGCTGAACTTCTGATTGAGGTTAAATAGATCTTCTTTTAGGGCAAACAATACTGTTGAATTATTTGCTTCGTATAGACTTCAAATCCTTATCCAGTTTGCTTAAATAATGAGTTCCTTTAGAGACAAACAGTAGGTCAAGATTTTCATTGACTCTGATATGTTAAATTTACAATGAATTTACGGGCTCATATAAAAAAAAAGTCAAACCATACACTAGCACAAAGTAAAATTTCATCCTATAACTAATTTATAATAACTAGAACAACTTACTAAACTTATGGTTAGCCTTTTTTTCTTTCCTTTTTTTATATGAGATATTTACAAATGGGTATTTTCAACGCTAATGACACCCTCTGACTAAATCCACTTTTGATTCGTAGAATCACCCATTGTTTTGAAAATTGGACCGGACCGGTCGGCTATCCGATTCGATTCACTCCTAAAAACCGACCCCTAATTGAACCAGTGAGAACCGGTCAAAATAGGTCAATTGACCGGTTCGAACCGGTTAGACTACTGGTTCAATAAATTTTTTATTTTTTTCTTCTATTTTTTGGTATATTTTTGTATATTTTAATATTATATATAATTAAATATAATTATTGCATAATTATGACGTCACACCGATTCGACCGATTCAAGTGGTTGAACCGATCGAACCGGTCAAACCGGTGATTAATAAAACCTCCGATTTAATGTCCGATTCAAGTTTCAAAACCTTGGAACCACCACGAACACGGCTCGCACGCTTATTATGGCATCTGCTTTGACCAACCATGGATAATGGATTCCATTCATGACAAGTTTAATTTCTCTTGATTATAAATCCACAATTACTAAGGAATCAGTTAAGGGCTACTTCAGATTTGTACATCTTAAAATTGGCCCAACAATGAATGCCTCTTAGTGATTGGCCCAACTAGTAATATAAGACATATATAATTTTTAATGGTAAGAGTTTGAGCTTCTGAACTCCCTGATAACTTCATATTAGATACAAAATATCGCTTTACGTTTGAGTCGGACCATCATTAAAAAACAAATCAGTATCGCTTTCGCATATTTGTGGTACTCAAACGTGTAGACAAAAGCTAGGGAAAGATCCAGATTCTATGGTGTTTACTTTCACGGAGGTCAAGTTTAGACGATAAGGATTTGAGCATAGGAAATGTAACGAGTTTGACCAGATTCCACTCACGGTCTCGTATTCTCCGCAACGACAGATTTGTAATACATTACGTATCCGGGATTAATACGAAAGAATTAGAAACGAAGGTAATGCAAAATACTTGATTTCAATTCTATCTCTGATTTCAATATTGATTTCAAGCTCCAAACGATCACGAATCTCTCAGAAAATTTTATAGAAAGTGTTTATTGACACGTGATTTAGGACTTTCTACAGTTTTCTCAATACGTAAGCTCTTTTAAAAAGTTAGAGATTTTTTATGCTTAGGAGACCTTAACCTTTATATAGCTTCCATATAAGAATTCTCCATCATAAGGCCGATATGGGTCAGGTCTATATCAATTGGGATCTATTTTCTACCCAGACTTCGACCTATTAATCTAAATCATTTATTCGACCACTTTATTATCTTTATCTGGATCAAATTACATCACTTAACTGATAATTTATTTAAAAATAAAAAATTACAATTAATAGTTGTCCAACTTTATAAGAAATGATAAAATTGTCCGACAAGATTTTCAGGTCATCTTGGGATACCTAAGCTCCAAAAGAAGCTCAAGTCGATGTATTACTTTGAAAATTTTAGTAAAATTGAACCAGTTGCATTACGGATATGCGCATTCCATAAACTGATTTTCTGGGTTTGAATTAAGCTTCTTTGTGCATATTAAACTTGTCAATGAGCTTGTGGATTAGACAGCACGTCCTCTTCAAAAATGCTTAAGCTAATAAGCTTAATGTCATCTCCTGCACCTAGGCAATGATAAATATGATAATAAGTCATACCAGCCTTGCTTGCCTCTAAGCGACGGCAACAATAGCCTTCCTTTTCTTGTACGGGTATCACTTTGGGTCTGATTTGTTTTCTCTTCCAATATGTTTTTGCTAATCATATATGGCTTATTAGACTCTTACTCTGATGGACGTGAGAAATTTGACACACTAAATATAAAAACAATATTAAGAGTATAATTTTGGCTTAGTCAGGTTAAGCCTAATGAGGGGAGGAACAAAGTTTCTGAGTTATGAAATCGGACCATTAATTCAACATCAACAACAACACTCGGTATGATTCCTACTTAAATGTGAGATCTAGAAAAGTCTAATAGTATGTCGTCTTATTTTTAACTAATAAAAATACTGTTTTCAAATAAAATAGAATCAGTGTTAAACTAACAAAAAAGAAGTGTTAGAAATTAATTTCCATGCTTGTCACTTTTGTCTAGAAATGCAGCTTCTGGATTCTAGCAGTGAAACAAAGACTTGACAGTTCCACTTGCGAAGGTTCAGGACAGTCCAGGGCACCCACTTGCAGGGTTGGTCCAATAACCCAGTATACGCCAAAGATACTATCTCAGGTAGAAATGGAGTCCAAAACGAGGTTGGAATAATAGCATGTGGAATTATCGGCTTTTAACAAAAAAAACGTGTGTACAGAGAGAGAAAAACACGAGCCAAGCGCGATAAGAATCATCAGCCAGAAGATATACAAAAAGATATTCGAGTGGTCCAGCTGAAGATTAGCAAAAAAAGCAGGACCTGAATATTAGATATTCCAAGCTCGTTGGTAACTCCACTAGCCACAAAAAATGAAGTCTACGCTTTAAGTCATTAGTCAAACTAACTAACTTTACGGTGAAAAACTAGCGAATACTAGTCCAAAAACAGAGTTTAATCAAAAACACGCATAATAGAAACTGACATATAATGACAATGGAGGCTGCAGACAAATGATGTTCTGGTAATCCAGGACCACAAGTGTATGCATGTGGTACGGACTAGACAAACTCTGATGATCCTATTCTGAATTCTTTTATTTCTCTAACATTGGAATTTGGTAAAGTTTCTTCGCAGCTTCATTAAAATGTTTGATTATGCTTCAGGTTTTGAATTTGGAGCTTCAAACTTTTGCTCTTTCTTCGACACTACAACTTACTTCAGCCTTTTCTTCGTTCTTTCTGCCTTGATCTTCAATCATCCGAATTTCATTTCTTGAATGCATGGACTTCTAAATTATTCTTAAGATCATTAACTCTAGTTTCTTTAGGCATCTGGGAACCTTCAGCTTTAGTTTCAGCCTTCCTTTCCTCTTCACCTTAACTGACATGGCTAGGTCCTTCACAAGCTTCAATATAGCAGGTTGCATGAAACAACATAACTCAACAGCTCCTCTTTTGTTTTGTGGAACCTGGATGCCTATCATTTTTCTTAATCCCTCAAATCTCCATCTTGGTAATGCCTTAGTGAATAAATCAGCTAATTAGAAACTTGACCTGCAAAATGCCATTTTGATCTCCTTTTCTTTAATTAGTTCCCTGACATAGTGATACTTGACTTTCATATGCTTAGTTCTCATGTGATCTGAAGGGTTCTCTGCTATTGACATTGTAGCACTAGAATCACAATAAATGGTTACACATTTGTCCTTTAACTCTCCCACATCAATCAGAATCTTTTTCAACCATTGAGTTTGCTTAGTAGTCAAATTCACTGCCACATACTCTGCCTCAGTTGTTAATTGAGCAACACTCTTTTGCTTCTTTGAGCTCCAGGCAAAATTCCCAATCCCAAATTACAATAATATCCACTTCTACTCTTGCATTCATTACTTCCAGCATAGCTAGCATCACTGAAAACATACAACTCCACCTTTTCTCCTTTTCCATACCAGATTCCATAATCAACAATATGCTTAACATATCTAAGTATCCTTCTAGCATATGCAACATGTTGCCTAGATGGATTATGACTGAAACTAGCTATGATGTTATAGAACATGTAATACCTGGCCTAGATGTACTTAAATACATTAATGAACCTATCTTGCTCCTATAGTAAGTCACATCAAATTGTTCACATGGCTTTGGGGGTTCCAGTTTTGGCTGATGCTCTATGGGAGTTGCCATGCCACTACTATATTTCAAGCTGAATTTATCAATCAGGTCCTCTACATATTTTTTCTGGTGTATGAAGATTCCATCTTTCCTTTGATCTATTTCCAGACCCAAGAAATACCTCATCTCCCCTAAATCTGTCATCTGAAATTCAGACTTCATAAGCTCCTTGAATTCTTATATCAATTTGTCCTGAGTGCCTTTTATTAACAGATCATCAACATATAAAGAGCAAATCAGTTTTTCCCTATCTCTGTTTTTCACATACAATGTAGCTTCATTCTTGCTTCTTATAAACCCATTCTACATTAAGTAACCGTTGATTCTTGAATACCAAGCTCTTGGAGCCTGTTTCAGTTCATATAAGGCCTTCACAAGCTTGTAAACCTTCTTTTTTTGTCTACTTACTTCATATTCTTAGGGTTGCTTCAAATATACTTCCTCATCTAACATTCCATTTAGGAAGGCACTCTTCACATCCATTTAGTGTACCTTCCGTCCATTGTTTGCAACCAATGCAAATAGCAATCTCACTGTGTCCAACCTTGCTACTAGTGCATATGTTTCGATGTAGTCTACTCCATATTCTTGTTTGTATCCCCTCACAATAAGTCTAGCTTTGTGTTTGTTGACAGATCCATTGAGATTCAGTTTCTCCTTGTAAATCCACTTGGAGTCCACAACTTTGTTTTCTGGACTTGGTAAATCAACCAACAACCAGGTTCCATTCTCCTCAATAGCCTTCATTTCTTCATCCATTGAACTTTACCACACTCCTTGCTTGATAGCTTGCTTGTATGTTTTCGGTTCAGATCCTGCAGGCAATGCACATTCTATAATTGTCAATGCTTCATCTGTTTCCTCTTCATCTGTATCATTGTACCTGAAATCAAACAAAGGGTTAGTTTCATTATAAATCGAGGCCAGGTCCCTCTCCTTGTGAGCACTGTCAGAGCTTGATGTCTCCTCCTGAGATTTTGAACTCAATTCATCATTTTCAAGGCTTGGTGAAATCTCCTCCTGAGATCCATCACTTTAAGTGCTATTTGAGCTTTGTAGTTCCGAATGAGATGTCTCCTCCTGAGATCTTCCATCCCCTGAATTAACTAAATTATCTAGAGCAGTTATATCTTGATGTGACGTCTCTCTTATGATCTCTTCAGCACTAGGCTCACTCAATGGGAATTCAATTCCAACTCTTCTTAGTTTTTTGACAATAGGTTCTTCCCACTTCCATCAAATTTCACATCTCTAGACACCAACATCTTCTTAGTTGTAGGATTATAAATTCTATATCCCTTAGATTCTGCATTATACCCCATCATGACTCCCTTAATTACTTTCTCTTCCAGTTTTTTCCTTTAGGAACATACATATAGGCTATACATCCAAACACTCTCAAATGATACACCTTCGGTTTAAGTCCAAACCACACTTCAAAAGGAGTTTTCTCCTTTAGTGCTCTAGTCTTCATTCTGTTCTGTAACGCTGCGTTTGGTTAGCGTCTCTGGTAGCTAGAGACGGAACGGAACAGAACGGAACGGAACAAAAACTGGGGACAATGATCTGTTTGGTTTATGGTGGACAGAACAAAGAATCTTGTCTCTGTCTCCAAGAAAGAGGTGTTTAGTTGTAGGGGACAAAGACAGAAAATAGTGCAAATGTCGAATATGCCCCTAGTCTTAAATATGATAAGGAAAATGTAATTCAATGGTATTTGTTTTATGAATGACTTGTAATTCAATAGTTTGTATTATTATTATCATTATGTGTAATTAATATTATTATTAGTATTAATTTGTATGTATTATTATTCAAATATATTATTATTAATATTATTATATAATTTGTAATAATAATTTTTCAAATTTATTATTATTATAATTATGTCTAAGTATTATTATTATTATTATTATATAATTTGGTTTTATTATTATTCAATATTTATTTCTTATTATTATGAAATATATTATTATTATTAGTATTATAGAATTTGTATTTATTATTATTCAAATTTATTATTACAATCTACTCAAATGTATTATAATTATGTCTAATTATGTGTTATTATTATTATTATTATTATTATAATTATTATATATTTTGTTGTTATTACTATTCAAATGTTTTATTATTATTATTATTATTATAATGATTATTATTATACACTATTATTATAATTATTATATAATTTATATGTTTTATTATTCAAATTATATATTACAATTTGATCAAATTTTTCATTATTATATCTAATTATCATTATGATTATATAATTTGTATGTATGTATGTATGTATTATTATGATTATATAATTTGTATCATAGTAGGTTTAAAAAACAGTCACTTTGAGACTGATTAAACTTATAAAAATTAACGTTGTGCAGTCGGGGACGAAGACGTTGTGCAGTCGGGGCGAGCCGGAGCCAGAACCGGAGCCGGGGAAGAAATCGACAGAGGAGACGTTGTGCAGTCGTAGGGCAAATGGGTCACCAACGCCTGTTTAATTCGCGGAGACAGGGACATGTTGTCCCCGTCCTCCCTTTTTGGGAGAGACAGGAATTTCCTGTCCCTGTCAACCGGAGACAGGGACAAAAACAAGAGGGACAGTATCCAAACGGTCATGGGGGTAGGATTATTGGGTTTTGTCCACCGTCCCCGGAGACAGGGACACTATCCAAACACTGCATAAGTAAACAACAGTGAAACAAGCTTCTGGCCAAAATCTTCTAGGCACTTTCATTCCAAATATCATCGACTTTGCCATTTCCACAATAGTTCTATTTTTCCTCGCTGAAACTCCATTCTGCTGTGATGAATATGCAATTGAAAATTGATGAAAAATGCCTTCCTTCTCAAAGTAATTCTTCATTTCATTTGAAATGTACTCTCCTCCTCTGTCACTTCTCAAACATCTTACTTTCCTTCCAAATTGACTTTTAGCTTCTGCTCTCCATACTTTAAAGAAACCAAACACCTAATCTTTACTCTTCATGAAATAATTCCAAGAGTATCTTGACATATCATCAATGAACTCCACATAAAACCTCTTATGATCTCTTCAACACTAGGCTCACTCAATGGAAATTCAATTCCAACTCCTCTTAGTTTTATGACAACAGGTTCTTCCTACTTCCATCCTTCACTTTCATCAAATTTCACATCTCTAGACACCAACATCTTCTTAGTTTCAGAATTATAAATTATATATCCCTTAGATTCTGCACTATACCCTATCATGACTCCCTTAATTTCTTTCTCATCCAGTTTTGTCCTCTTAGCTTCAGGAACATGCATATAGGCTATAAAAAACACTCTCAAATGATGAACCTTCGGTTTAACTCCAAACCACACTTCAAAAGGAGTTTTCTTCTTTAATGCTCTAGTCTTCATTATGTTCTGTAAGTAAACAGCAGTGAAACAAGCTTCTGGCCAAAATCTTCTAGGCACTTTCATTCCAAACATCATCGACTTTGCCATTTCCACAACATTTCTATCTTTCCTCTCTGAAACTCCATTCTGCTGTGGTGAATATGCAACTGAAAATTGATGAAAAATGCCTTCCTTCTCAAAGTAATTCTTCATTTCATTTGAAATGTACTCTCCTCCTCTGTCACTTCTCAAACATCTCACTTTCATTCCACATTGACTTTCAGCTTCTACTCTATATAGTTTAAAGAAACCAAACACCTGATCTTTACTCTTCATGAAATAAATCCAAAAGTATCTCGACATATGATCATTGAACTCCACATAAAACCTCTTTGCTCCAGTTGATGGTGTCCCCATAGGTCCACAAACATCTGTGTGAACCAATTGCAGCCTCTCAGTAGCTCTCCAATCACTAGATAGAAAAGGTAAAACATGGCTTTTTCCCTTTGCACATGATTCACACACTGTCTTCAACTTACTGCTTAGTTGTGGTATTCCCTGAACTAACTCTTTTCTTTGCATTTCAACAATGTAATCTAGGTTTGCATGTCCATACCTCCTATGCCACAATTGAGTCAATTCTGTCAATGGAATAGCAGCAAATGTATCATCTACTTCTGCTATTTTAATTTTGAAAACTCTGTTCATCATTTGAATCTTATGCACCATCTCTCCTTGAGCATTAAATATTCTGCACATTCCATCTTCGAAGTAGACCTTATAACTCTTCTCCAAGAGCTATCCAACACTTATTAAATTCTGATCAAGCTCTGGAATATAACAGAATTCATCAAGCATTGTGCTTCCAACTTTTGTAGTCACTTCAACATCACCCTTCCACGAGACAGGTATGAGTTTTTCATTTCCTATTTTAACCATAGCCTTTATGCTAGTATCCTTCTCAACAAATGCTTCCCTTTTCTTTGTCATGTGGTTTGAGTAACCAGTGTCTACCAACCACTCACTTCCTTTCTCATCTTTCATTCCAACTGCACAAATTTCATCAACAGAATTTACTTTCATGGTTTTTTGACTAGCTTTTGCCACAAACACACTCTCCTCAGTAACTGGTTTTTTTGGTGGCTTACTGGTTTGTAATGATCTAGGTTGGGTGTTTGAGATGTTTTGTAGGTTACCTTGGTAGTTTGGATAGTTTTCAGATTGTGGTTGAGATGAGGGATTATTAACAGGGTATGTAATTTGGGTTTGCTGGCTTGGTACTTGTGTGTGTATGGATTGGTAAGGCATCTAATGTGCAGAGGTTGGTTGAGGTACATATGACTGAGTTGGTTGTGGTTGAAGTGAGTATGTTTGAGATAACAAAGGTTGAGATGTGTAGTGTTGTGGAATCAGTGCATTTTTCAAATTTGCAACATAATGTGTTTAGTAAACTTGTAATCTAGGAGTGTTTTGGTAAAGATGTGTTTGAATTGACATTTGGTTTGATGAGGTGTTTTCTCTTTGCAAAGGATGTTGGTGGTGGTTTCCCAAAAATGGGACTTTGTGGGTTTTGTTGCTCATTCATCCACTTTTCATAACACACTCTCTTCGAATGTCCCCTCTTTCTGTAGTAGATACAATCTACATTCTCATTCCAATAGCATTCTTTAGCAGCATGATTGCTCTTGCCACAGAATCTACAATTTGGAAACATTCCCCATTTTGAAGTTCTATGTCCACTTTGCATTCAGTTGGTGTTGTTTCCAGGATATTGGTTGGTGTTTTGGAAGTTCTGTGGATAGTTTGGATAAGGCATTTGCTGAGGGAATTATGTTTGAGGATATACTTGGGGCACCTGGTATTGAATTTGGCTTTGATAGTTCTGGTTTTGAGGATATGGTGTCATCTGGTAAGAATTTTGATTATTTGGTGGTTGGTTTCGTAAATGTTGGTGCATCTGTGAGTGCACTGCATTTGGTTCAAGGAGGTTTTGGTTTAGATTTTAGGTTTCAGTGTGGATTAGTGGGTTCTCTGGTATTTTGAAACACTCTGCCTTCAACGCATACTCCTCTCCTTCTATTCTAATCCCATGCCTCTCCTCATGCATCTTAAGCACATTAAAAACTTGCTCCAATGTCACTAAATCCGGATCATTACTGAATTGCCACTCCACTAGTGCTATACTAGCTTCAAACCTCATGGGTAATCTACTCAAAAATTTGTCAACTAGTGTCTCAGTGTTAGTATTTTCACCAAACTCCTTCAGCTGTTGCACTAAACCCATAAATCTGGATTTTGCTGCAGCCACATTTTCTTCATCATTGATCAAAAATTTCTCAAAACTTCTTATTACTGCTTGTTTCTTCAATCTTAGCGACTGAGCTATGCCCACATGCTCTAACTTTAGTGTATCCCATAACTCTTTAGCACTCTTACAACCAGCATGTCTCAATTAATGTATGCTCAAATATGCACTAGGCCAAATATCAATTTTACTGTTGGAATGCTAGGCCGATATCAAAGCAATCCTGGAATGGACCACTGGAAAGCTGCAAAGAAAGTTCTTAGATACTTATAAGGCACCAAGGACTATATGCTCATATATAGAAAATCAACCTATCTCGAAGTGATAGGTTACTCGGATTCAGACTTTGTCGGTTGTGTAGACTCACAGAAATCTACATTCGGTTATATGTTCCTATTAGCTAGAGGAGCAGTTTCATGGAAAAGTGAAAAGTAGTCCGTCATTGCTACTTCTACTATGGAGGCTGAATTTATGGCGTGCTTTGAGGCCACGGTTTATGGATTGTGGTTGTGAAACTTTATCTTAGGTCTTAGTCTAGTCGACAATATTACCAGGCCGCTAAGAATTTATTGTGATAATTCCGCAACTGTTTTCTTCTCGAAGAGTGACAAATATTTAAAGGGTGCGAAACACGTGGATTTGAAGTATTTGTCTGTGAAAGCAGAAGTGAAAAAAATAAAGCGTCAATTGAGCATATTGTTCCCGATCTTATGATAGCGAATCCGTTAACTAAAGGCTTACTGCCCAAAACATTTATTGGTCATATTGAACGGATGGGCCTTATAGATAAGTCCTTGTTAGCATAATGTTCTGTTATGTAAATATACATATAAGTGTTTTTGTCGGACCCCGCCCCCGGAGCCTGACTGTCCCGAGAGGTGAGCCCGGCTGGAGCCCATTCCCGAGACACTTATCTTGCTGAGACCTTAAACTTGACACTCTCTGCTAACTC
>JAOQMR010105996.1:5000-12198 GCA_027563865.1 Erythroxylum pelleterianum
TATAAAAGCGGAATCATAAGCTGACCACAGGAGTCGATATTCTATTCTGAAGCTGGCAAGCAGGATCCAATCTCAGAAATGGGTGCCTTTTCGCTTGACGGGGAGAACTAGAAAGAAAGGAAGTCGTTTTGGCTTTTGTTATTCCAGGTTGGCTTTAGAAATGTCATAAAAGACAGGGGCTTTCTTGCTTCAGCATGTGAGGCCCCGGGTACCGAAGTTAGCGGGCAGAGAGGGCGGCGGGTGGTAAGGTAAGTATGGAAGGCGCGGTTCGGTTAATGCCACATTTTTCTGCTCATGGGTCGAGTAATTCTACTACGAATCTAAGAGGAAAAGTCCTCTTATCTCACCATAAGACTTTTGAATGGTTGGCTAGCCTATTTCTTATAGTTACAGCTGGAAAAAAAAAAAAAAATTATTTGCGACATTAATGCGTACTAGAGCTTTCCCGTACACGTACAGAAGGAGTGAGGCCGCTCGACTGAAAGGAGAGGAGATGGAACGTGAGACTAGAAGGAAGTAGTTGGTTTGACACGCTATCTCCAATGCTCTTGCTTCCATTCCTCGGCATTCGCCTCTTTCGGGATGTTCGTTGACCCCGCTTTCCTTCTTTCAGGCAATACATTTTTTTTTTTTCTTGTTTCTAAATACTAGTTGGTAGAGTTCCTTCCTTCTCTTGCAGGTTTGCTATAAAATGAAATGAATATAAAATTACCTCGATCTGCTGATGGGCGGGAAGCTTTCAATCGACTACATCTGTGGAATATTGAATGTAAACGCCCGGGCACCCATATAAAAAGATTGTTTATCCGTTCTAGAGATAGAATTCGGGAGTCAGTTGAGTTGGAAGTCTTCATCCTGCCCTCCGTTTTCGTGCAAATCGCTGGCCACTTTCGAGATCGAATACTTTACCAGCTAGGGATACCCTATCAAGAATGGAACAGCTTGGGAGAAGGAGAACCCTTTCTTTGAAGAAATGGCACAATCTACCAAAAAATTCTTGTAAAGCATATTTCTATTGACCCAACACGGAATATCGACTCTCAAGGAAGTCCCCTCGAATGGTCTCTTTGTCTATCTAGGGTTTCATGCAGCTGGGAAAGTCGGAGATGCACCTTCCTTCTTTAGATTGTCCTACCTTGGAACTAGAGCTTCAGGAACTGTGGATGTAGGAGAATGCGAACCAATACCAAGAAATAGGGTGTCACTACGTGCGAACATTTTTATATTAAACAATTTCCCGCATCATCGTTCATACCGGATAGTCTCAAGGTTCAAATCTACCGGTCTGTTAGGATGCCTCAGCTGCATGCATCACCGCACTTCCACTTCCCGTCCGACTTGCATGTGTTAAGCATGGGAAAAAAGAGAAAGAACAAGTTTCATTTTCCCCGTATTTTTGGTATAAAGTCAATTTCCTTTCCTAAGTGAGAATTCAAATCCATTTTTTTTAGAAAACCCCGTATTTTTGGTATAAAGTGCATTTTCCTTCCTAGACGAAAATTCAAATCCATTTTTTTTAGAAAACCCCGTATTTTTGGTATAAAGTCAATTTCCTTTCCTAAGTGAGAGTTCAATCGTGCCATTCTTTCATTTTCCCCGTATTTTTTTCCATTTTTTTGAGAAAAAATTCCCTACTTGAGTTTAGGCCCAAACTTTATGTCCAACTGAATGAGGCGCTATCAGCCCTTTTTTCACTGTCATAGGCAGCAATCGTCATGCCCGATGGGGTGAGACTTGACTCTCGGATGTCCCAGATATCGGAACGTGGAACATGGGCAAAGATTCAACCCCAGTCTCGATCAGGGAGGGAGGAAGAGCAAAGCGAGAGAATGCCACTTTTTACACTTAGTTTAGGCAACTCATTCCCAGATGCTAGTGGTTCCATTTCTGTCAATCGAGGAATGCAAGCAGCCAACTATGATAGCTGTCAATAGCTCTCCGATGGGCCTAGATGCCCGATCAGGATATGCCTGAGCTTGAAGCCCGGAACTCACTTTTAGCTTATCCATCAGCAGACGGGTAGCGCACACTTCTTGTTGGTTAACTCCTATTTGAGTGTTTTGTCCCCCGCCTGCCCTGGAACCAAAAAGTAAGAGATGCTTGCAAGTCTCCCTGCAGCGGGTTATGACATAACATAAGGGAGGTTTCATCCTTCATTAATAAAGGATCGAGGTTTTGTATCGGACCACCATATGGGAAAATTCCTCATGCTTGTCCGAAAAGTCACCGAAGTTGCGATACATTGCCTCTTTCTGCCTCAAATAAAGGAAGAAAACAAGGACACGAGATTCTTTCCCAGGCTAGGACGTGCTGCTCAAATCGCTCCTCTCCTTTCAGTCGAGTCATTCTGATCCCTCTCTTGTCCGACTTGCATGTGTTAAGCATGGGAAAAAGGACTATACCATAATTGTTACCCTTTAGAGTCAATATACCTGTGTCGTTCTACTGCTGATGTCACTGACATTCCCTGGGCGGACGAGAGACCTCTCATAGCAGTAGGGAGTCCAATAGGATTCCAATAGGGTAGCGACAACTGATATCTATCAGGGAAAACCCATAGGTTGATCTCTACTGTTGAAAATAAACACAAAAATGACCAAAATGAACGGAAATGCCATGTCTAAAAATTGGGTTGCTCAGTCGTTGAAAGATTATCCTAGAAAAGAATCAGACAAACTTGAACTTATACGCTTTTTGACTGAGTTTTACGAAAAAGAACTATTGAGATAGAGTTGCCTACTCGGGCAGATATTCAAGCTCTGCGTACGAAATGCTCTGACTTGGAAAGGAATTGAATGCCGGCTAAGGCTAACTGAAATCAAATAACTGATCATGTCATGGAAGGGAAAAATTAGACTTCTAAATGAGTTGGTACCGGCCTCTTCCTTTATGTATATGGTCTCACGATCACGATGTGCAAAAATCTTTTTACAATTAATCACATGTTATGTTCCTAGAGGTGGACCACTAATTGGATCGATGAATGATCCCCTTTTTGGCTCACTCTTGGCACCGAAACTTCCTAAAGAAAACAGCCTTCAGGAAGCTACTTTCCCTGGTCACTTTTTTCCATTCTCAAGCAATAAAAGCGAAGCGGCCTGACATGTCCATTAAATCATGTTTTTAGGCTCATCCGTGGAGCTGGGTTCAGGCAAGATCGAATTTCAGTATTCATAGGTATTCAAATCTATCCGAACGAGGACCTTATCTTCCCTTATTACCCGACCCTTGCAGGTTTCGATTCCAAAGAAATAGGAACATATGCCCAAAAGCTCTCACCAGGTGGGTTTCCGTCCGTAGAAAAAGCACTCGTAGAACTACTTTCCAGAAAGAAAATGTTTGGTACCAGTTGCAACTATAATGAAAGCTGGGCTTTCTGACCCACATGTGAAAAAGAAGATCTCATGACCGTTCTTTACAGAACCCATCAAGATGGGATTCGCATCTTTCTTCAAGTCAAGTAAGGGCACTCAATGAGCTCAACTCTTGCATATCGACGCTTTCCCTTTTCCGTGATTAAGTTGAAAATGTTCATAGTCTAACTACTGATCCATTGTGTGTCACGCCATATGCCTTATCCGCTGGGTTCTCCGCTGGACTGTAAGCGAAAGACATTGGATGCTCGGCATTGACAATATTTCATGATATGATCTCGTATCTATCTGAACGATGAACTTCTCTATTCCTAGCCCCCCTCTTTGGAAAAGAAAAAAACAACCTCTCTTCCTTCCTTTCAGGATTCTATCGAAAGCAAGAAAAGGAAAGTCTTAGCGTGCCCTTACTCTAATTTGTTATAAAGCTCTTTCGCGTTCTTGGTCGTTACTCTACTTGACAGTATAGGACTTCGTTCCTGTAACAAGTATCTCAAAAATGCTTGATTTTCGGCCTATGGAGCAAATCCCTTGCTTGAGTCAGTGCGCGAATCCCTTTCTTTTATAAAGTCAAGCAATCCTTTACTTTACCTGTATCATTGGTAGTCAATCCATCAAAAAATTCCTTTATAACAATCTATCTCCCTTGTTCCCGGCTTTGAATTCGCGAAAAATCTTAGCCTCGGTATGCGGTTGACAACTTCAAGCCTTTTGCCCATATTGGCCTTCACTCCAAACGATCGGTTCGAGTCTGCTGCCGAAATTGGGAATGAATTGGATAAGCGGAGGTCGTTCGTAGGCTCATTCACCTTTAGCTCTGATTCTTTGGGATGAAAACCCGTCCTTTCTTCACCTGTGTCAAATTCCTCGAAATAATTGAATAGCTCATCGTCCTCGATTTGGTCACCTCAGTCTTCCTTGACCTTGGTTGAATCTGATTCCACGCGAACTGCTAATGCGTCTGCGGCTGGTTGAGGTGCCGCTCTTCTTTCTGATGCGGGAGCCCCTTTTTCCGTAAGTGAGAACACTAGCACCATCCGACTCCACTGGTCTTATTCATCTATATATAGATCGTGTGTGCTTTCTCCCCGATCGAATGACTTCGGTACCTTGCAGAACGACCTCTAAACATAAAAATGACGACTTCTGTGTCCGATAGGTCAGTGGCCGGTCTAAATTGATGTAGATTCACGCCCTAAGCGCCCACCTTTGAGAACAAAAAGTAGGATGAAGTTCTTGCTTCCATTATCTTATTCAAGGAGGCCTCATCCGATGTTGTTTAGCAATTCGAAAGTCGGGATTACTTGCTATTTGAATGCTTACCTAAGGGCATAGCTCATAGAGTCTAAATCCCCGGCAAACGCCGACAATCATAGGTAACTAGAAGAGATTACTTACTTCTTACCTAAATTCAATTTCTCTCCGAAACATCTCCGATGGGAGAGATTATGTATTCCTACCTTTTTAATGTTTAACCGTCTTGAAAGAGAGTGAAGTGACCCTCGGGTGAGGGGCACGAACGCCTAATCAGTCTTGCTGCTCCTTCCCGCCCCGACATTTATAACTTTAGAAAGAAATGGAGTAAGGGACGACCTACCTTTCTTAATAGTATAGGAACACTTTTTTTGATAAAGTGGATATATCCTGAAGGCTTTTTCAAATAGTTCAAATAAGGAAGCTTTTCAGTCCAGTTCTGTTCTCAGTTCCAAGAAGGGGCGAGCGATAATCATTTGCTCAGGCCTCGTCTTGATCTGATTTTAGCGTTTGTTTACCTTGGCGCGTTTTAGCAATAATCGGTTTACCTTTACTTTGATTTTAAAGGCTTTAGCGTATAAAGATGTCAAAAAAACGATCGACAGGGCAAGCGAGAAAGTCCTGAATGAGATCCCGTGGATATTTTTCAATATATCAAATACGATTCGACAGCAGGAGGAACCTTTTTGAGACGATTCGGAAAGCCAGAAAAGACCTCTATCTGTTTGAAACTTTTGCATTGCAATCCACAATTTATTTATCTCTATTTAATTAGCCAGTTTTCTCTATTTCTTAGAAAGCCAGGAGAAACGAAAACTTCCTATTCTATTGATCCAATTACATTGCCATTGCCTTTTCTTTCTGCATTTAGCTCAAGAAAAAAAAAAAATGTTGTAAAGTGATCACAGAAACTTCATACCGATATGCCAGATAGAGCACTCCCAATTCTGTTAATTCAATCATCCCCTTGATCTGGTTAAAAGCTTCTGGGCTATGGTGCGCTTCCTCAGGCTTAGCCCGGTCATCATAGAAGGGTAGCCATGTCCCGGAGACACTCCTCCTCAAGTGGCAACAGTACAGTCCTCGCTCGACCGGATCCATCCAGTCTCACTCGGCTTTGGGCGTGTCAAAAAAAGAAAAAAATTCCCTTCGCTCCGCTCTTCCCGGGTGAAAACCTTCCTGACTGGAGTGCCGTTCACTCGACTTATCCTGGCGGGAGTCTTTGTTCCCTTCACCAACCAATCTTCGGATTCAAAAATCTTATGTATATAAGCATAGAAAGCGCACCGTTTTGATATGGCAGTTGAAAATAGATCTGGAGAGTTGCTCACACCAACGAGCCCTCCGGACTTGAATATAAAGATTTTGGTGCCTTCGAGACGGCTATGGTGTTGCACAGGAAAGTCTGTTGGGCAGTAGAAATGGAGTAATGTAATTAAGAGACTTTAGTGCTTGTATGCAAAACTTTCCGGGAAGGTAGGTTGCTTGACATACTGTTACGGTGGCTCCATACGGGATCGATCTTCTTGTCACATTTTTTTAATAGCATTCTGACTCAGAATCATTTATCTTGCTTTTTTTTTTGAAAGCCAATCGTTTTCTCGCCTGGAGATTCATTCTTTCATCACCTTGGGCTAGATAGAGTGGGGTGACGCGAAGTTCCTTTCTAAATGATTGAATCTCGTGATTCGTGGGGGGTCGTGGAAGAATTGTGGAACGCAGTAATGCCATTTTTGAATTCGTTTCAATAGTCTTTGAGCGCGTCTCTTGAGGCCCTGCCGCAGCCGAAGGCGCCAGAACCGGCGGAACCACCCCGCTCCCGATCAAGAAGAGCGCACGGCACTTCGAAGGGAGCTTCAAACTTGGATTCGTGAGCAATTGCGCGAAGAGAGTGAAAGGGGAAAAGGACGGCTGTCCGTGCTATTTCCGGAAATGACTGAAGTATACTCCAGTGCCGCGGAGACAGATGCGGAAAGCCTCCGCGGATGGGTAAAGAGTCTAAAGGAGAAGCCCAATCTCCTAAAGCCACTCATTAGAGCCAAAAAATGAGTCTGTCTGCC
Source organism: Erythroxylum pelleterianum (assembly GCA_027563865.1). Lineage (NCBI taxonomy): Eukaryota > Viridiplantae > Streptophyta > Magnoliopsida > Malpighiales > Erythroxylaceae > Erythroxylum > Erythroxylum pelleterianum. The sequence continues at coordinate 11,686 of JAOQMR010105996.1, forward strand.
GCTTTCTTTCACTGGGAATGGGAATAACGGCTGACATATCAGTCTCTCGAACGCAAGGTACTGCTGGATGTCACGGTTCTGGGGCGCCATGATCCTTCTCTCTGGAACAATCACAATCGAGGGCACTGCCTTCCTTCAGCTTTCTGAGGTAACATCAATCATTGCTCAGTGAGCTATTTATTATTGCAGGGCTTCGCTTGCATGCAAGGCGGCACGCCAGGTAGAGCTATCGCACGCGGGCGAAGGAGATGCATTTCTGGTACTGGTTGGTAGTACTGTACAAGCTCTTAGGGAATAATCTCTTTCTTCTTTCTGCCTTTTTTTCTCATGACAACTAGGAACAGGCAAATCAAAAATTTCACTTCGAATTTCGGACCTCAACATCCTGCTGCTCATGGTGTTTCACGATCAGTATTGGAAATGAACGGAGAAGTGGTGGAACGTGCGGAACCACATATTGGATTACTCCAGTGCGGCACGAAGCCGCTGACGCCGAGTCGGCTCCTATGCCGC
>JAOQMR010106094.1:0-12184 GCA_027563865.1 Erythroxylum pelleterianum
ATGAGGAGTTTCTTGGCTCATATGGAAGCTCTCATCTTCTTCCACCTTTTTCCTTCTTGAATCAACTCAAAATCCTTGTTGAAATCCAAGAAAAATCAAGACCTAGCTTCTTTTCTTCTTTCTCTTCTCTCTCCACCGAACTCTCTCTCATTTCTTCTCTCTTTCCTTTTGTTCTTTCCTTCTAATTTTGTGCTCCTCTCCCCTCTTAACAAGTAAGACCACCTTTTATTACAATCATGCCATTAATGAGTCTAAAATGTCCAATATACCCTTACATGTAAACCTTGAAACCATAATGCTTAAGTGTTCTTCCCAAAATGTCCTCATACATTCACACTCTTGCTACTTAATTCAGCTAATCCATATTTTGAAATCCAACCAACATTAACATAATAATTAACCCCAAATAAAATAATTAATCTAGCAAAACCTCAAAATTATTTAAAATCATTCTTTGCTCCTTCCAAAAATCAAGACCTTATTCTAATCATACAATTGAAGAATTTGATAGCACTTCCTCCTAGGAATTATGTTCCTCATTGTCTTATGTTTCCAATGACACCAAAATCATTAAATTTGGTTCCATAATCCAAAAGCTATACCCTAAATATTTTTGGACTGTTCTTATACTAAAACAATATCCTGCGCTTGACTTCCATCAGAAAATTGATACTCTTAGAGACTGAATTACAACTCAATTTGATCGGACAATTTGTAGCCTTATCTCTCTAGTTTAATCCAAATCAAGAATCATCTCATTTCGATGACTAGGACAAAAGTTATGTCCCAAACACTTTTGGACTGTTACCAAATCGAGACTGTACACTATATCCAACTTCACTCAAGAAATTGAAAGTCTTAGGGACTGAATTGAAATTCAATTCCTTCAGATAATTTGTAGCTCCATGTCTCTAGTTTAGTTATAAATAAGAATCAACTCATTTGATGCTCTACAGATTAAAGATATCACTAAAATACTGAAGCATGTTCAGTAAAAAATATCCATCTCATACTCTTTTAACCGATCTTCTCACTTTGATTCAATCAATATTTTTCAAATTAATCTCAAAAATTCTAAATTTTTATAGAGAGATAGAGGAATGAGTTAGGAATCCAACACTTAAAAAATCAGGTCAAAAGAGTGGAGAGATTAAAGACACGTGATGACCTATAGTCGACTGGTACCAAATTAGTCGACTAATATAAATAAGAGTTGGGGGAAAGTTAGGTATTATGATTGACTAACATGACAATAGTCGACTGGTCGAAGACTATTAATCGACTAATCCTATGATAATCGACTAGAAACTCTTGGTCTTTCTTCTTCTGACATCCTAACTTCCACAATTCATAACTTTTGACCTAGAACTCCAAAATTTGTAAATTTGGTATCAATGAAAAGCTAAAAGAAGGCTCTACAACTTCCATGAAGAACTTAAAAGCAATTTCTGCCTCTAAAGGTCAAAATTTCCAATCAATGAGGCTGTCCCGAAAATTCATCCTATGCAGCAACACAAACTTCAATGATCATAACTTTCAGCCCCAAATTCGAAAAATGTCATTCTTGATAGCGTTAGAAAGCTAGAAAGACAAGCTACGACTTCTATAAAGACAATTTTATCAAGATCTCTCTAGATCAACCCAGCAAAATCACAGAAGTTTCAGATCATAAAATCTAACTCTCCACTATTCATTCTCAGAAAATTTTCAGACTTCCACTTTCCAAAATCCAACACTTCTATTTTTATTCTAGTCTTTCTGCTCCATTTCAATCAACTCATTCACCATAATTTCATACTACTCCAAAATATGTAAGTTTAGTCAAAAATCATCAAAAACCAAGAATTCATAGTCAACCTATTAATGCTTTATTACTTTCCTGCATTTTCAACTTTCATGCTCAATCACTATTATACCTCTCAACTTCCATTTAAACTCAATATCATCCATAAATAAATTATAGTCCATGATTGATCATGAACATTAATAACAGAACACACACTCATATACCCACTCATCATTAACTTACTACATTCACTACCTAAATCTTGTATAACATTTCAAATTCAAGAATTCTCTTTTTTTTTTTTACTTATAACTAATCACTAACAATTTATCATTTTAAAAAAATTCGAGATCCAACAGAAATTATATGTGATGCAAGCGACTATGAAATGGAGGCGGTTCTAGGACAAAGAGTGGGAAAAGCTTTGCATGCCATCTGGTATGCTTCAAAGACCCTTAATCTACCACAATCAAATTATTTGCCAATTGAAAAAGAACTTTTATCTATGATTTTTTCTTTAGAAAAATTTCGGTCGTATTTGCTTAGTGTTAAAGTTATTGTTTATTCTGGCCATGCAACTTTACGATACCTACTCATAAAGAAAGAAGAAAAACTGAGGTTGATTAGATGGATTTTCTTCCTTCAAGAATTCGACTTGGAAATAAGAGATAAAAAGGGGCGAAAAATGTGGTGGTCAACCACCTTAGTCGTTTGATTAAAGAAGAAGATGACATCCCATTGAGAGAGACATTTTCGGATGAACAATTATTTTCTACCGATGTGACACTACCATGGTATGTAGACATTGTAAATCTTTTAGTTACTAACAAATTACCTATTGGTTTGTCAACAGATCAGAGGGATAAGATATGGAATGAATCAAAGTATTATGTTTGGGATGACCCATATCTTTAGAGTCATTATGTAGATCAGGTCATCAGGAGGCGTGTACCTAAAAGTGAAACACCCTCGATCTTATCCTTTTGTATTTGTATACATATGGAGGACATTTTGGAGTAAATAGGATGACTCACAAAGTTTTCGAGAGTGGTTTATTAATAGGATTGAATCATCTTATATTTTCTTATGCATTTCAATGTCTTTTCAATCTTATTGTTGTGATTAAATACTCAATTTGTGTTCATCTTGTGTTTAGATTAAAGGAGTGAACACAAATATATGCTAAAAGGAATAAGTTTGACAAAGTTTGGAGAGCCATCCATGGAGGAGAAACCATCAAGGGCATTCGAAGGAGAATCGGAGAAGACCCAAGAAATAACCGAGGGCCACGATCGTGGAAAATATGGCACGATCGTGATAAAAGCTTGATCACAAGGCCATGTTTTTGGGGAGCCAGCCATGATCATGACAGAAGCTTAAACACAAGGCCACGATCGTAGGAAGGCAGCCATGATCGTGACAGAGAGTAGATAAACTGGCACAATCGTGCACTAAAGGCCACGATTGTCGCCTATGTACAGACAGATGCAAATGACCTTCCAAACTTAAGTTTTTGAAGGGTGTTTTGGACTTTTGAGGAAGAGAAAAATCCTAGGTTTTACCCTAAATGGAACATACTACATAAAGAAAGAGAGGAGGACCTAGAGGGAGGTTGTACAATATGTCACTTTTGGAAAACTTCAAGAAGAGAGAAGGAAGGAGCAGAGAAGTTTTTGTTATGTTCTTTATGCTTAGCTAGTTTATTTCACTTTCAATGCTTTATTTTCATATATCTTAATCTATTTATTCCATTAGTTTAGAACTTTCTTAGTGTTAATCACACTTTTACATTAGCTAGAATATTTAGAAAAATGCTTGATGGATTTTATAGCTGGAACTTATGAATTTTGTAATGAACCTTTGTGATATATCAATGGATGTTTATTCCTGCAATTTTCCAGTTTTAATCTTATTTGTTTGAGTTTATTTATGTGTTTTTGCTAATCTGAATTTATTGGGTATTTGAATGTTTAATGGTTTATTTATTTAATTGTGATGCTTTTGATTAGTTTGTGCTTAATAGTTAGGATCAATGCATGTTCTGAAGTTTATGTTTAATTAATTTGGGTTTTTACGCAAGTTATGTATGCTGGAATTTTCATTTTGATTCAATTAGTTTAATGTTTGCAATTTGACGTATGATTAGTCATTTGTTAGTATAAAGAGTTTTGATTTCTATTAAGTTAGTGTTGAATTTTTGTTTTTATTACTTCATTTATAATTTCTAACCTTGGTTTTATTTAATTAAGTACAGTTTTTGTTTGTTTAATATCAATTGTACTTAATATAAACATGTATGGCTAGACTACTTAGGGGTTTGGAGATATTATAAGGATGAAGTGATGGAAATTGTGAGAATGGAGTTGAATTTATCTTAAATTGGTGATTTTAGGTCTAGGTTGATTTAGGATTTAGGATAAATGTCATGAATTAGGAATTACTTATAGGTTTGATCACCCTTTAGGTAACTTTCTAATCCGAAGGCTAGGGTTGAGCTTATGATATGTAATAGTTCATAGTGATTCTCGAAAGTAGCAATAGGTTAGTTAAATTTGTTAAGATACTTAATCAACTAATCTGGAATCCCATACCTTTAGGTTACAACTTTCGAGCTGATAAGTAGGTGGCCTAAGTTAGTTGTTTCTTAGTACCTAGTGCATCTTTGCTATTGAACTTTAAGAGCCTATTCAAGGTTATAATGGAGATCGGGGGCATTTTTAGAGCTTATTAGTTTTTGCCTATTTTATAAAAATTAATGGTCGAGAGCTTAGTCGAGCCTATAGGTTAACAGCATGATGAGAGCACCTTTTATTTAGGTTCAAGGATCAATAAACATCCCAGAATCCCAAAGATATCTCCAGCCCACTTCTTTACCATTGTTATTAGACTTTTCTAAATTTGCTTTGTGTTTTCTTTTTGGTTAAATTCATTGCATATGGTTGTCTCGTCTTCATCATTTCAGGGTGTTTTGTTTTCTATTGTTACAATATTTGAAATAGCATTTGCATCCCAGCTCTCTGTGGTTCGACCCTAGCTCACCATTTATTGCATAGTTTGGTAGCTAGGAATTTATTATTTGGTAGTTAGCGAAAGGCTATCAATAGCCACACCATTATGCAAGCTGCTACAACAAGATGTCTCCTTTGAGTTCGTTGATAAGTGTGATGAAGCATTTAACAAATTGAAGGAGCTTTTGACATCCCCATCGACAATCCAACCACCAGATTGGAACCCCCTTCGAAATTATGTATGATGCAAGTGACTATGCAATAGAGGCGATTCTAGGACAAAGAGTTAGCAAAGCTTTGCATGCTATATGTTGTGCTTCAAAGACCCTCAATCCAACTTAATTGAATTATTCAATAACTGAAAAAGAACTTTTATCTGTGGTTTGCTTTAGAAAAATTTCAGTCATATTTACTTAGTGCTAAAGTGATTGTTTATTCTGACCTTGCAACTTTACGATACCTACTCGTAAAGAAAGAAGCAAAACTGAGGTTGATTAGATGGATTCTCCTCCTTCAAGAATTCTACTTGGAAATAAGTAAAAAGGGGCAGAAATTGTGGTGGTCAACCACCTTAGTCGTTTGATTAAAGAAGAAGAAGAAATCCCGTTGAGAGAGACATTTTCAGACGAACAATTATTTTTCTGACACTACCATGTATCTAGACATTGTGAAATTTTTAGTTACTAACAAATTACCTGTTGGTTTGTCAACTGCTTAGAAGGATAAGCTATAGAATGAAACGAAGTATTATGTTTGGGATAACCCGTATCTTTGGAGGAATTGCGTAGATCAAGTCATCAAGAGGTGTGTAATTGAAAGTGAAACACCCTCAATCTTAGCCTTTTGTATTCGTATGCGTGTGAGGACATTTTGGAGTAAAGAGGATGGCTCATAAAGTTTTGGAGAGTGGTTTATTGATAGGATTGAATCATCTTATATTTTCTTATACATTTCAATGTGTTTTAAATCCTATTGTTATGTTTAAATACTCAATTTGTGTTTTGTGTTTACATATAGATTAAAGGAGTGAACACAAATATATGCTAAAAGGAAGAAGTTTTACAAAGTTTGGAGAGCCATCCATGGAGGAGAAACCATCAAAGGAATTCGAAGGAGAATTGGAGAAGTTCTGTGAAATATCCCAAGGCCACGATGTCAGCCACGATTGTGACAGAAGCTTGATCATAGGGCCACGATCATAGGAAGTCATCCATAATCTTGACAGAAGCTTGAGCATAGGGCCACGATCATGGGGGTTAGCCACGATCACGACAGAGAAAATAAATTGGCCATGATTGTGCACTAAAGGCCTTCAATCTTGCACTAAAGGCCACGATTGTGGCTTGTGCACAAACAGATGCAAACGACCTTCCAAACTTAAGTTTTTTAGGGCTTTTTGGACTTTTAAGGCAGAGAAAAATCCTAGGTTTTACCCTAAATGGAAAATACTACATAAAGAAATAGAGGAGGATCTAGAGGGAGGCTACACAATCTACCACTTTTGGAAAACTTTAAGAACAAAGTAGAAGAAGAAAGAAGGAAGGAGTAGAGAAGTTTTTGATATTTTCTTTATGCTTAGCTAGTTTATTTCATTTTCATATGTCTTAATCTATTCATTCCATTAGTTTAGATCTTTCTTCATGTTAATCATGTTTTTACATGTGCTAGAATATTTAAAACAAATGTTTGATGGATTTTATAGTCGAAACTAATGAATTTTGTAATGAACCTTTGTAATATATCAATGGATGTTTATTTTTGCAACTTTCCAATTTTAATCTTAATTGTTTGAGTTTATTCATGCGTTTTTGCATATATGAATTTATTGGGTATTTGAATGTTTAATAGTTTATGCTATGGGTTTTGCTTATTTGTGATGCTTTTGATTAATTTGTGCTCAATAATTAGGATCTATGCATGTTCTTAGGTTTATGCTCAATTAATTTGGGTTTTTACGCAAGTTGTGCGTGCTAGAATTTTCACTTTGATTCAATTAGTTTAGCGTTTGCAATTTGAGGTATGATTTTTCATTTGTTAGCATAAAGAGTTTTGATTTCTATTATGTTAGTGTTGAATTTTTTTATCACTTCATTTATAATTTCCATTCTTGGTTCTATTTAATTAAGTATGGGTTTTGTTCATTTAATATCAATTGTGCTTAATATGAACATATGTGGAAAGACTACATAGGGGTTTGCAGATATTATAAGGATGAAGGGATGGAAATTGTGAGAATGGAGTTGAATTTGTCTTAAATTGGTGCTTGTAGGTCTAGGTTGGTTTAGGATTTGGGATAAATGTAATGAATTAGGAATTACTTATAGGTTTGATCACCCTTTAGGTAACTTTCTAATCCAAAGGCTAGGGTTAAGCTTATGATATGTAATAGTTCACAGTGATTCTCAGAAGTAGTAATAGGTTAGTTGAATTTGTCAAGATACTTAATCAACTAATCTGGAATCCCATAACTTTAGGTTACAACTTCTGAATTGATAAGTAGGTGGCCTAAGTTAGTTATTTCTTAGTACCTAATGCATCTTTGCTATTGAACTTAGAGAGCCTATTCTAGGTTATAATGGAGATCAAGGGCATTTTTAGAGCTTATTAGTTTAGCCTATTTTATAGAAATTAAGGGTTCAAGAGCTTAATCGAGTCTATAGGCTAATACCATGATGAGAGTACCTTTTATTTAGGTTCAAGGATCAATAAACATCCCAGAATCCCAAAGATATCACCAGCCCACCTCTTTACCATTGTTATTAGACTTTTCTAAATTTGCTTTGTGCCTATCTTGTTGGTTATGTTTATTGCATATTAGTTGTCTCATTTTCATCAATTCAGGGTGTTTCATTTTCTTTTTCTTACAACATTTGAAATAGCATTTGCATCCCATCTCTCTGTGGTTTGAGCCTAACTCACCATTTTCTGCATAGTTTAGTGGTTAGGAATTCATTATTTGGTAGTTAGCGACAGGCTATCAAATATTTGGCATTGTTGCAGGTGAGTTGGTGTGTGTTAATTGTTGTTTTTATTTTTGTTTTTGTTGATCTTTTCCATTCTTTCATCGGCTTGTATGTCCCATAATTCCTCAAAACACATTCGTTTATGTAAATTTGCTATGGAAAATAGAAGTTCATTACTTTCTCCACGTACCCTTTTTCTTTTTATCCTATTGTAGGTTGCGCACCAGATTTCATCTGCAAGAGCGAGGAAACCGTACAAATCTCCCCAAGAGTGGTTGCTCCTTATCCTTTGAAGAAGAATTTGACGAAAGTTTAGACGAAACAGAGGAGATTATGGAACCTTATCAGCGCACCTTAAAGGAGCATGTAGCTCCTTCTTTTAACCTTAATCTGCTTTGTATCAATTATCTAGATAATGAGTCGGAAGTTGAAATTAAACCTGAACTGATATATGTATTGCCTACCTTTATAGTTTTTCGTGACACCAGCTCACTGGGATCAGGCTACATCGCTAATCCTAACAAGTTCTTGAAGGAGTTCTATATCGTATGCTCAGGTATTAAGCCAACAAGAGTCTCAGTGGAGTAACTCAAGTTAAAGGCATTTCCCTTTGCCTTAGCAGATGCAACCAAGGAATGGTTGTATGACTTGGCTGCCGACTCAGTCAACATATAGGACCAAATGCAGCAAGCATGTTTAGAGAAGTAATTTCTTGCCTCAAGGGTCGATAACATCAGGAAGGAGATTTGTGTCATTCGACTAGACATAGGAGAGTCTTTGCATGAGTATTGAAAGCGCTTCAAGAAGCTCTGTAATAGCCATCCAAACCATCAAATAAGTGACCAGTTATTAATTCAATATTTATATGAAGGGTTGCTTCCTTTAGACAAGAATATGATAGACGCTGCGAGTGAAGGAGGATCACCATCCTCAAGTAAGTACTTCACACGTTATTGTCAATAATTTACCTTCTGTCCCATTTCTAAGTAGGTTAGAAAAGAATAAGCAATATGAGACAAAAAAGGAGATATTGGAGGTCTTTCATAAGGTGGAAGTAAATATCCCCTTGTTGGAAGCAATTAAGCAAGTTTTATGTATGCTAAATTTTTGAAGGAGCTGTGCACCAACAAGCGGAAGCTGAGGGTAGATGAGAAGATCGGTATGGGGGGCAATGTGCCAACAGTCTTACAAATGAAGCTACCCCTGAAGTGCAAGGATTTAGGTATTTTTACCATTCCTTTTAAGATCGGTAACATCTTAAACCCTGGTGTGAAGCATCCCTATACACAACATATCCTCCAGATCTAGATGGAATAGCTAATATCGGTGTTGTAGTTAACCGATGGTTTAGCTCTTCAAAACTCCTCTGACATTCACCATTTTATCTGAAAGGAACATTCTTCCTCAGAAGTTTTTTCAAAGAGGCTGAGATCAGTGAAAACCCCTCGATAAACCTTTTGTAATAACCAGCTAGTCCAAGGAAACTCTGAATATCAATCAAAATTTTTTGGAACTTCCCACTTCAACACTGCTTCTATTTTCTTCGATTCAACCTATATGCCTCGTCTAGACATAATATGACCCAAGAATACTACTTGATCATGCAAACATTCACACTTACTGACTTAGCATGCAACTGTTTCTCCCTCATCATCTATAAAACCAATCTCAGATGTTTAGAATGATCTTCTCTACATTTAGAATACATCAAAATGTCATTAATAAACACAATTACAAAATGATCTAAATAAGGTTGAAATACCTTATTCATCAAGGCCATAAAAGCTACTAGGGCATTAGTCAATCCAAATGGCATCACTAAAAACTCGAAGTGCCCATATCTCATTCTAAATGCATTCTTTGGTATATTAGCCTCTGTTATCTTCAACTGATAGTACCCTATTCTCAAGTTTAACTTCGTAAACACCTGAGCTCCCTATAATTGATTAAACAAGTCATCCATCCCCGGTGGAGGATACTTATTCTTCACTGTCACTCGATTCAACTGCCTGTAATCAATACATAACCTCAATGTCCCATCCTTCTTCTTCACAAACAACAATGGAGCTCCCTAAGGTGACATATTGGGTCTGATGAAATCCTTATCTAACAACTCTTGCAGCTGGGCCTTGAGCTCCTTCAATTCTACCGGTGCCATCCTATATGGAGGAATCGATATGGGAGCGGTACCTATAACAAGATCAATTTTGTGAACTCTGTTTCTCTTTCTGGGGGGTAACCCCGATAACTCACTGAGAAACACGTCCGAAAAATCCCTAACAACTGAATTTTTTTAAACTGTCTGCCCAATACGTGTATCAGTCATATAGGCTAAATAAGCCTCACATCCACTTCGGATCAATTTCAAGGCATTCATCGAGGAAATCAACCTAGTTGGCACTGCTTGACTAATACCTCGAAACACTGCTCTCGACTGACTAGGGGATTCAATGATCACCTCCTTAGTATAACAGTTTATCACGTCCCTATGAGTAGTGAGCCAATCTATGCCTAGAATAATATCTATCTCCTTCAACTGTAGTATTATCAGGTCAGCGTCTAACTCCGCTGATCAATTCGTATAATACATTCCTTACATATCTCCCCAATCACTGTAGTACTACCTACTAGAGTACTCACTACTAAACCATATTTTAGTATCTCTCTCTCACAATTCAATCTAGATGCCAGATGCGATGTGATAAATGAATATGTAGATCCTAGATCTACCAATGCAAATGGTTCAAAATTAAAAATATTCAACACACTTGCTACCACATCTGGGGAGTTTTGTGCCTCCTGTCTAGTGATGGCATAGACCCTGGCTTAAGATTGTGGTTGGTTACTCCCACCTCATTCCTGCCACTAGGCTCTACTGATTGTGTCCTGCCTTTGCCTCTCTGTACTGATCCAATAGCTCTACTCTGTTGGACCGTGATCTCAGTCATTGTTCCTCTTCTCATTCCAAATTGTGGTCCCAAAATCTTGGGACAATCTTTGATCTGATGCTCAATAGAGCCATATCAGAAACAAGCTCCCGATAACCTCCAACACTCACCACCATGCTTCTTACTACAGTGCTCATAATTAGGCATCTATTGTGACTACCTAAAGGGCACTTGTCCTCTACCTACTAATCTGTACAAATCCACCTCTTGGTTGAAACCTAGATTGTCTCAATTTAGCCTAGAATCGAGATGATATGTTCTGATGTTTACTGAAGCTTCTTCCAGAATCAGCCTGAGATTCACTCTGTCTCTTCACTCTAGACTCTCATCTATACTCTCCCTAACCATCCTTCAATAACTGTTCAATTCTGATCGAGGTCACTTGGAGTTCCATAAAACTACCCAAATTAGAAATTACTAGCCTCGTTCTGATCTCCATATTTAACCCATCTTCAAACCTCCTATACTTGTCCTCCTTAGTTGGGATTAATCCAGTTGCATACCTTATTAATTCATTAAATTTTATCTTATACTATACTACTGAAAGACTTCCTTGTTTCAGATCCATAAATTCTTTCATCTTTCTATGCAGATAAATCTTCGACATGTAGTTCTCTTTAAACACCTTCAGAAAATCTTCCCAGGTCAAACTACAAGGTCTGGTGGCACTGCCTAGAATAGTCTACCACCACTAATATGCTGGACCTTGCAGAAGTGAGATTGCATAATCAAATCTCTCATATGACTCACAATCCATCTGTTCAAACACTCTTTCAATTCTCTCTAGCCAACTTTCTGCCTCAACAGGGTCTGTACTTTCGTAGAAGTCTATAACCCCCTACTTCCAAAGCTTATCATATCTCTTTTCCCTCCTCTCCAAGATTCTCAGAGGTATTTGTGCAAACTCAGGTACAGGAGACTCTCTATTGGCTCCTACAGACTCCATGTTAGATGACTCTCCAACTTTAACAGCTATGGCAGATGACCTATAACAGAAATTGTTCCGATCACTAACTGACTCTCTCACTATTTATCATGTCTTAACACTCTTATATATCCCTACGGATGCCAAACCACGCTCTGATACCAAAATTATAACATCCCACTACCATAGATTATATACCTGAATATCCAGAGGACATTTAAGTACATATCCTATGACAATGGTATGCTAGAGAAAATATAATCTCTTAAATGAAATCATAAAGAATATACAATACTTAAAACCTCAACACTTCATTTCATTCATTAACAAAAGTTTACATTGTAGTCATTGAACAAATATTTACAATCCTTTATACAAAAGTTCTATATGTCAAAGAAACTACAAAATACAATCTATAACTGTTGGACCCCGAACTTTCTTTGGAAATTAGAAAATATAAAATGATATGAAATGAGTAATATAGTATGATTTCTAGAAATAGATGAATGAATCTATGAGCATTTGATGAAACATTGGGGTTTCCTTGAGATTTG
>JAOQMR010106102.1:0-12184 GCA_027563865.1 Erythroxylum pelleterianum
CTTAATTATTAACTTAATTTAATCTAATCATACTTTATCTCCTTAATCATGCTTAATTAATCATAAAAAATTTCGGGCCTAACACATCACATCTATAGAAGCTAACTCGATGTTTTCTTTATGGAAAACCAAGACACTTTGCCCGTTCCTGCCTTCGTGCAACTTAAAAAGATCTCAACTTGTTACAGCAGATCAAATCTATTATGCCGATTCATTTTGATAACTACTTTGAGGAACTAATTGAGGAACAATCTCATGAGGACAAAGATACCAAGTTTGCTATCTCTATATCATCTTCTAATGAAGAATCATCTCAGTCATCTACGTCTATAGACGATGATTTGCTCTACATATTACAACAGACTTGTCTAAAGATAGATCGTACACCAATACAAAGACCTTACGTTCATATCCAGTTGTTTCACCAAGATAAATACCATAAGCCTATCAAGGCTATTGGATTTATGGATACTAGATCTAGTCGTACGATCATGATACCCAATATTTTATCATTTGACACATGGACATCTTATGATGAGTATTTTACTACTGCTAATGGTAATACATTTAAGATTGGGTTGATAACTAGAACACGAATAGGTATTTGCTTCTTTCCTCAGTGTACAGTTTGGACTAAAGTACTCGGAAGTAATCTACCAGGTCTAGATATTTTGATTGGTATGGATACATGTAGTAAAGCATCACCTTTGTAGATCCTACCCACTGGCATCAGGTATCGATCACTATTCAGTCCATACACTGATATAAAAATGTGTTTAAAATAACTCAGGTTCCTTAACATTACACTGGACTTCGAGATAAACTATTGGAATGCGCTCCAGATTCCCATTCACAGTTTACTCACTCATATCCTCTGTGGAAGAATGCTGACTTTTTCATAAGTCTACCATTTAAGAAAAATGAGGATATAAATCCTACGAAAGCCACACATCCAGGGATGAATCCTGATGATCTAAAGCTCGCACTTGATGAGTGTGCAATTATGTTGAAGCAAGGATTGATTGAGCCCACAGAATCGGATTGGACTTGTCAAGCGTTTCATGTCAACAAACGTTCAGAGCAGAAACATGGAAAGAAAAGACTTACAATTGACTACAAGCCTTTGAATACATTCCTGCAGGATGACAAATTCCCATTACCTAAGATCAGTACTCAGGTACTATTTCTCAAGGAAGTTGTTATCTTCTCAAAGTTTGATCTTAAGGCATGTTTTTAGCAAATGGGTATTCACCTAGATGAAAGACATAAGACGACATTCTGCATCCCAAATGCATAATACCAATGGACTGTTATGCCATTTAGACTTAAAGTTGCACCATCACTATTTTAGAATTCCATTACAAAAATTTATGAGCCTATCCTTAATAGTGCATTGATCTATGTTAATGATATCTTACTGTTCTTGAAGACCCATGAGGAACATTTAGCCCTTTTACAGAAATTCTTAGATCTCACTTAACAGTATAGGATTATGCTTTCGGCCTCAAAAAGCATCATTAGTATAACAGAAATTGAATTCTTGGGTATACAATTTAAAAATGGATTCTACCAACTAGGTCCACACATTGCAAAAGAATTATTGTAATTTCCAGCTGAACATCTCACTGTTAAGTAAATTCAACAATTCCTCGGGATTGTTAATTATATCAGAGATTTCATACCACGCATTGCGGCTTATACCTCGAGATTATCAAAGCTTTAGAAAAAGAATCCACCATCTTGGACAAAAGAATAGATTGAAGCTGTCAAGCATCTTAAGCAAATCTGTCAGAAGCTTACACCTGTAAAGATTTATAATCAAAGACAGCTTGTCTCATAGAAGGATGCTAGTATCATAGCTTTATCTAAACAACTCTGACAACATCCACCATGGCCGCCAGATACTTTTTCTCCCTATAAGTATTATCTTTCTCTTCGGCCTACTAATTTCATTGAATTTTTTAGTTCTTCACATAAAAAACACAAAAACATGGCGAGTCAACCTTTGGTTGCCTTTATAAAGAAAGCTTTTCCTTCTATAGCTAGTAGTCCTACTTGTGAGTCTGAAGTTGCCACACTTGCTCATATTAGTTTATTCTATTACTTGCATCAATTTTTGAGTGAACATAATTCTATTAAAAATCTCACGATGTTCAATCTCAAGGCACCTTACCTTAATGTGAGTTTTTTTTGTCTGATCCTATCTCTGAAAACACATTATGGTATCTCTGGGCACTCTCAGCCCTTTATGCTTGTGCTATTACAATCTCACCTCTTAAGTAATATCAGAATCTCTGTGATCAAAATAATGGAAGTTCTTTATTATGGACATTCTCGGAATGGCTTCAATCATTAGAAAAATGGAAGCATCAATGCTCTGTCTCGTTCAACAAAATCGTCTATGGACTACATCAACTAGACGACAATCTACGCACTGCTTCTTCATTCTCCATCGTCCATACAAAGAAATACATACAGGTGTTCTTTACACAGAACAACGTGTCCAACATTATCACACATCCTTATATTGGCCATGCCAACAAGAAAACGTAATTCACTCTCTAAGAGATTTTCTCGAAGAGATTAATCATTTTCCAAATACACTAGTCCTGATTACATCTATTGGACCATACCCTGTTGAACCAGAAGCACCAAAAGTTGATATTCCTGGTTCCAATAGTCCTGAATATGACACAGAAGATATAGTCTCAAATATTGTAGGACCTTCTCAACCTTATAACTTAACTTTTCAAGATGCTCATGATCCTAATGATGATCCCATAGCCCTAATGAAGATGAGTTAAATAAATTCATGCATCAGCTTCATACATATGAGCTTTGTCCTAGTAAAAAATGAAAATCACCCCAACAGGATACTGACAGCTATGATGATCCAGACTCTCCATCCAATCTGCAATCATGGCACTAACGCATCTTTTGAGACAAGCATTTCCCGGAAGCCGTTTGACAGCAAGCATATCATGTCAGGCATGCACTTCTAACGTCTTAGATGAAAGATGGTCCCACGCATCACCTTCAAGACAGTATTGAAGATTCCATCTTATCATCTTACTGTATACCTTTAGACATTTGCTAAAGTAGCACTATTGAACATTTGTTGCTAAAGTAGATTCCTTCTTGATAAGGTTAAGTAACTTTTGTTATAGATATAATGATTTTGTCTCTAGGTAGATTTACCTTTCAGACCCTCACTTTGCTTATAAAAGCAGGGCTCTTCTTCCGTTATAAGCAAATATTTTTGGAGGTTGAAAAAATGAAGTTAGTTTTCTTCTAAATCTCTTCTCTTGTCTGAAAACTTCCAACCCTGAAATCATATCTCCTAAATGCCTAAGGTATAGGATGAGTATCCTCTACACTTGCCTCTTTTGAAGATCTTATGTAACAGAAAATCTATAACAGTCTATGACAGGTCGTAAACAATTTCGTTGTGTTTGATTATGAGTAATAGGGAATGAATAGTAAGAGTATGTGAGAGAAGCAAGGTTCCTAAAAGGCTTAAGCGTTGTGTGCCCATTTAGCTGATGGAAAGGCGTTGAGGGTTGTTAACTCATATATCTGGAACTTACTTAGGTAAATCATACTTCCAATCCGACTTCGTGTAGTCGAGGAACCCAACCAGATGTGGTTTTTTGTTGACTATAACCGGTGAGGTTAGCCAGTTAGGTGTCATAGTTTCCCTGTGTGCCCATAAGGGTCCCAGACTGTAGTGTTTTATGTCCTTTCTATTTGAAACGAAAATGCAAATTCGACCCTTCCAAATTACGACATCTTTAGAAATCTAATGAAATATATGAATCGATTATGGAACTAATAGATCCTTAATACAAGTGCTTAAATTTCAGGTAAGCTGAATTGCAGCAAACCTGTGAATAGACTGTGTCATACTACATATTTATATTTACTAAATAAATATTTAAAGGTAAATTATAAATAAAATTTAAACTTTACTTAATTTATAATATTAATCAACACTATCAAAAATAAAATTTTCAATTTTCAATTTATAATAAAAGTGATTCACAGTTAACTACATATTTAACGGTCCTAACATATGACATGCTACATTAGTATAACTATTTAATAAATAGTATCTACGTAGTACATAAATGACGTATCAAATACTTGAGTTAATAGTTTAAAAGAAACTTATGCAATTAAGTAAGTTGTTTCTGGCTTTGTAAACATTGGTCTGGCTAAAGTTGTGAATACCGTACCGGACTTGGTACCGGATTGGATTATATTACGGTAATATACCGGTACTGGATTAGGTTTTAGTACAAAATTGTACCGGTATCAGTCAATATCGAGTACCATTTCGGATAATTTTTTAAATTTATGAAATAGTCCCTAAAATTTTTAAAATTTGCAAAATAATCCATTGGTATATTGTCCAGTTATACTATATACTTTATAAGTTTATATCAATCTTGTTTCCAAACATCATAATAAAAAAATCACAATTAATATGAAATAATAATAAATTTTAAATATTTCACATATAAATAATAATCATAATTAATATAAAAAAGACAGTCGTCATCATACAAATATAAAATTAAGAATAATACAAAGTATTTAAAATATTATAATAGTATACAATTTTATCATTTTAATAAATAATGATTACATCAAAACATCCAACAAAAAGAACAATAAATATCATTAACTATTGCAATTTACAAAAAGAGTTCATGACGAAGAAACAATCAAGTAGAAGTTAAACCTAAAACAAAAACATTTATAATTACATTAAATATATAGAATTTAACATAAACATCAATTATAAGTAAAATTAAAAGAAGAGGAAAAACAAAAACCTGGAACGAAATTCAATTGTCAACGGGAGGATACCCGCTATAACTACACTAATCATAGTTATCATTTGGTACAAAATTCTCATCATTGAAAGGAGCTTTATCATTATTATCATTCAAATTCAAGGTACCAAATGACATGTTAATGCTTTCCCATCCAAAATTATCTTTCAAGTCATTGATATTTACCAAATTCGATTCTTCAGAAACCCAATCCACCAAAAGATTAATATTATCAATGGAAATTGGATCAGTTCAACTACTTGTGCTATTAAGACTCCTAGTAAACAAAAAAATATATTAGAAAATTATAAGAAATTATATCAAAACTAATAATGATAATAACATACCTTTCTCGAAGCTTTAAATTGTAAATAAAAAAACCAAGTCATTCAACCTCTTATGCTTTAATCTATTCCTTTTCTTGGAGTGGGTAAATTCAAATGTGCTCCAGTTTCATTTACAACCTGTTGCACTTACACATTGACTTAAAATTTGAATTGCAAACCTTTTCAATTGTGGAACATCATTTTTGAATTGATCCTACCAATAAACTGTAAGTCATAAGATAACAAAAGTAGTGTTATAAACAAAAAAAAGTGATAATTAATTTTCAACAAATAAGAAAAAGGAAATAACTAATATCTGGAGAAAGTTTTCCTCTTTGTCAAAAATAAATTGGCATTCCAAAATCCTATAAGACAACTTATAAAGCTCCATTTGTGAGCTTAAAAGATCTTACATCGCGTCAATGCTTACAATTGTCGTAATAGTTAAAAGCATTTCTCTATTAACTTTAGCTTGCTTAGTAAGATCCAGTCTAAAATAAACACTAGGCTTCAAAAATGCCCCAGTTACAAACAATGGAGAAGAAAGTTATCTTTCCCTTTTCTCATTAATGATTGAAAGATATGGTGTATATAAAGAAGGCCTATGTTTCAGATTGGCCTTGATTGCTTATGTCCCTCTCTTCATCACATCAAAAATATAACCTATTGTTGGCTTTTCTTCACTATCAACCAAGCGAAGCACCCTTACCAAAGGCTCACAAACTCAGATAACAAATTGGCATTGAGACCAAAATTCTCTATCTTCCAGTATAATATTACAAACCTCTACTGCAGCATTAGATTTAACATGCTGAGATGCAATCCACTTATCATTTGTAAACATTTGACTTAACTCTTTTTTCTTCGAAACAAAAGACTGAAGTGTTAAGAAATTTGTTGCAAATCTTGTCACAACAGGATGACACAAATTCTCACCATTGGTAAATTCCTTTTTAATCAAATTCAATACCCATGCACGATTATAAATGAACTCTGTCACCTTTTTTTATCTTTCTACATAGTCTCATCAATAACAAGAAAATACCTAGGATCCCCTATATTCTCCAGCATTAGGCCAATGCAATGTACAACACAAGGAGTCCAGAAAAATAAATTATATGTATTCTACAACCTTTTTCCTGCTACTTTATAAGCAGAATCATTGTCAGTGATAAATTGAACAATGTTTTTCGGCCCTACATCATTCACAACTTTATCAAATATTGCAAACAAAGTCTCGGTATTTCTAATAAGACCAAATGCATCATAGATTTCAATAACATAGAGCCTTTTGTAGAATAAACAAAAAATTTATAATAGGCTCTTGTCTCCTATTTTTCCAACCATCACACATGATTGAATATCCATACGTACCCCAATTGAATCTTCTTTCAGCCAAATAACCTATAATTTTAGAAACAGAACAACTTAAAATTTTACCTCTTAAGTCATTGTGTTGCTTAATATCACATATCTCCTTTCGAATACTTGCTGTCTTTGAGGCAGGGAAATATTTTTCCAAAAATAATCTCTTCATCTCCAATCAAGTGTTCACACTTCTAGCCGATAAATCGACTAACCAATCATTTACTGCATCTTTGAGAGAGAACGGGAAGGCTCTCAACATGATCTGCTCGTCCGTCACCCCGTTAGGCTTCATGCTCAAACACACCACATCGAGTTCCTTAAGATGCTTATGTGCATCCTCACCTGCAAGGCCATGAAAGTTAGAAAATAAATGAGTTAATCCAGATTTTAACTCAAAGGTAACATGTTCAGTAAAATTCGGAAATGTTATGCATAATGGTCTGTTTATGAGTTAAATCGGGTGCAGCCAACTCCCTTAGAGTTCTCAAATTTGCCATTGTGTCTTCAAATTTTGCTTCCAATTTGTTTACCAAAGTTCACCTTGCTTCCCTACGCAATCTCCGCAATGTTTTTTGGATCTCCGGATCAAGTTGCTTAATTTCTCTATGAGGAGATCTGGTCACTACCATGCACCAAAACTAATGGTTAATTAAAAATAAACAAGTAACAAAAAGAATGATTATAAGCAAATATATTCACAAAACACCAACTAAAATCAAATTCAAAAATTAAACTACCACACTCCCTCAGTAACGGTGCCAAAATTTGACAGCACGTGTTAAGTGCACTGCAAAATGTACCTGACTCTGCACACTAAAATTTGTAGTTGTGGTAAGTCAGGATTGAATCCACAGGGAATGTTTGGCTAATTTTCTTAATGAAATTAATTGATGCAAGGAAAGTATATGGGGGTTTTGGATTTCAAACAGTTTAAAAATTAAAAGTAAAATTAAACTATTGAAAACAAATTAAGTCAAACAATAAAAAATAAGAAAAGTGTTGAGTATAAGTAAGGTCCGGTTCTAGGGTCAATCTCGGCTTAAACACAATCAAGCATATTCTTTCATTCTAAAGTCTTTATAATTCTTTTTGGACTATTGATCTGAGACTAATAGAACGCCCTATAAATCTCAGTTTTCCCTTAGGTTGCATTTAATCAAGATACGATCATTAATTAAATCTAACCACCGAATAACCTAGGATACGATCTCTAGATTCAATTTGGCAGTTGCATTATGAATTGAAAAATGATCAATAAAAGCAGTAACCTCACACGCTCGAGTCATCTAACCTAAGTCATGTTGTTCCTAACGATTAACGATTGTTAGATGATACTCACAAATATTAAAAGTAATGATTACGCATTACAATTAATAGTTTAGCAAGAGGTTCGAAATAACACAATCAAAATAATATATCAATATTGTTAATCCCAAAACCATCGAAATCAATACCAACAACACAACAATCTGAAGAGAAATTACAACTTCAAAATGATAAAAATAGCTTAACAGTGACTTGGTGTCGATATTCCCGTTGAACCGGTGTCAAAAAACTAGCCCTCCATGTTTATTTTTATGCTCTAAGAATCGGTCATATTACTGTTCACGATGAGACACATAAAAATGTAGTTGATTTTGGTTCAGTGGCTAGCTAGTCCGTCTGTGCGCTTGTCTTCTTTTTTTTCCTCCAGCTCACCCAGCCGCACTCTCTTTATCTTCTGCACAACCTAGTGTAAATGACAAGACGAATTAATATCCTCCCTTACTCCCTATCTGCGTTTGCCTTTTATTGCGTCTTCTTCTCTCCTTTTGAACCGACATTGTAGATGAAAAGACAATTAAAAATCAATCCTCCTAAAACCCTCTCCTCTTTTATGCATTTTTCCTCCAGCGTTTTTAAAACATAGGATTAGTGTATGGTGCATTTCACGTAGCATCCATTTCCTTTTTTTAACAATTGCTTTTCAATTTGTTTTAGAAAATGTTGTCTTTTTAGTCTAAAAAATATATCAATATATCCAACCTAGTAGTCAACACAAATTGAACACAAATTGAGCATTTTATCTTAAAAATAGGATTGAAATCACATGTACATATATAAGAAAATATAAGAAAATTCAATCCTATTAGGTATTCATTTCGTTAAACATGAAAGTAATGTATACATATGTGTGTATTGTAAGATATAAAAGCATAAATTGATTGACCACATCCAGATGTCGGATCATCAATGCAATAGCTATTATAGAGCATACTGTGAGTCAACTAAGATGTTCTCTCACCATAATCTAGTTGCTTCATTTAAAATTAAGTTATTGAATTGCTACTCATGTGATTGTGATAATTTTGGACCATCAATTGTCTGAGGAGAATGATATTCAGGAATGTATTGGAAGTGTTTTGTAAATGTAAGTGAATATGGAAATATGTGTTCTTAAATGAATGTTGAAGGTTGGACTTAGATCCAAAGAATGTGATATATGACTAGAATATTTCGAACGTGAAATAATGAATGCATCATATGTGAATTGTTGCATCTCACTGCATTGAAATGCATGAACAGATAAAGGAGTTGTGACCGAAGTGACCCAAATAAAAAAGAGCTTAAAGCTCATAAATGTGCATATAGAGCTGCATGCTCAGTAATTAATGAGCCTAATATCCATAATGGGTACGGGACATTATATATAAATGAGCCTGGTATCCACAACAGATATGAGATAGTTAAATAGGCATTTGGTCAAAATAAAGTAAAAATGAAGTGAGTCACATGTGCATTTAGATATGCATCCTTATTTATGAAATGATTGAATGGATAGAGATTATTGAATAATTGAATACACCGGCCCTTTGAACTGAGATGAAATATTGAATGGCTGAAATTAATGAAGTATGTGATGTAATGTGAATTATTCATTTATATGAAATTTTAGTAAATTGGACTATATATGTGTTAATGAGTGCTAATATGAGTGAGTACAACGATGATGGTTATCTCATTGAGTTCTCAAACTTATTAAAATTGCAATGTTGTTTTTCAAGTTCAAAGGAGTTCTAACTCCTAAACAGATCAAGTAGAAGTCTAATGCTTGTGTTTTGGAGAAAAAATGGCTCCAATGTCGGTCAGTTGACACTAAAGAGTCTAAATAGGATGTTTTAGTGTAACATTCCACTTCATATAAAACATCTTGTAAAGAGTAGCAAACTCTTAGATGTTGTTGGTAATGTATATATATGGATTATGCACTGCAATGCTACAATGTATGTTTCTGTTTATGAATAAAATGGGAAGTTTTGATCTTCTTAAATACTTGTGTTATGTATGATGCCTTAATAAGTGAATGTGATTGCTCTAATATGCCATTCCCTTAGGGTATATTTTTGGAAAATCTATGGATGCTCGGGCATATACACTATGGTAGTGGTTTGTTACAGTAAGCATATCTGTTTTTACTTTCTCCTCTCTTTTTTATGATACGTGGATCTTCTCCTTTGGTTCCTTGGAGGTGAAATGAGGGAGAGAGCTTTCTGGTCTCTCTTTATTGAACCCTTTAAGGCTTCCATTTGAGGCTAAGATAAAGTAGTCTCACCTTTTTGGCTCAGTGAAGTCATTCTCTATAATGTCCTAAAGATTGTATGCTTTAAACAAGGCCATCTTTTTTATGCTCCAATTGCCGTAGCTTTTTTGGAGAACATTAGAACTTGGAGGTCTACATCACTTTCCATCTTCTATAAGGATCTTTGAGCTCTTATACTACTTTCTTATAAGGTGATGAGCTTTTAATGAAGATGGTAAAGAAGATTTAAAGTGGCTATGCGACTAAAACAAGGAAAGAATTTTGAATTCTCAATAAGAACTTGAGCAATAACTTAAAAATGAGAAAGACACTCTTAATAGAAGAGAAAATCTTACTTATATCATAACTTATCTTATCCTATTTGTTACTAAAAAAGGGAGGGCCCTATTTATTATACTCAAGGAACCTTCTATATAATTAATATCTGCCACTAATTTTTAAAGAAATTTCTACAAAGAATCTAGATATTTCTACAAACTATTTAGATAATTGGGAGACATTTCTTAAAGTTTTTTAGATATTAGAAGAGGTAATTCCCATCAAAGATGTTTCCATAAATCTTCTAGAATTTAGGTTGTATTTATTCTCTTTTAGACCTATATAAGTAGCCATTTTTCTTGACCTAATACTTGGAATATAAAACAAATTTATCTTCCAACATATATCATATACTCAATGTAATTAAAAGTGTTTATTGAAATTTTATCTCCCACCATATGAAAAGGAAAATCCACAAATGGACTAAAGAGCGAATCTTTATATTATTATTACCACCTGATCTCCCCAATTATTGTCAATAGGGAAGCAACTAAAAACAAAATGAAAAGAATTTGATTCCATAAAAAATGTCGACTGAATCAAGTAATCAATGATGATCTTATGTTTAGAGAATCCATCAATGAACACCCTTTCCTCAAGAGACTTTATAGGAACCTTCCATATAATTCATCTACAACTTGTACATTTTAGTATATAACAACTTGGCCAAAAGCTAAAAATCAACTCTAAATTTATCATATCATAGATCTACTAAATGGAATACATATGCATAAGATATAGTGTAAGAGAGAATGAGGACTTGATGATGACTTCAAAGATGAAGAGTTATGGGAAAACTTGTCAAGCTTTATAATGGGTAGTGAAGCCATTATGTGTATGAAAGTATTTGTCGTTATCCTCACCTATGGCATCTTTTGGTTTTGATTTCTTTAGTTTGATATTGTCATTTTAGTTGATGGTTTTCATTACAAAGGGAAGTGAGTTTTCTAACTGAGTATAGGTGTCATACCTTTTTGAACAAATATTCATTTCTTAATTTTAACTCAATTATGTGATATGTTACTTATTTGTCACGTGGTTATCATATATTAAATAGTGAAAAAGTATAGAAGAAAAGTATGCAACTTTATTGCTTTATTATGTGTTTCAATGTAATGCTTTACACTGTATTTATAAATATCTTTGAAATCTAAATTGTTAAGATAACAATAGAAAATAAATTCAAATGAGATATAAGATTATGCTAAGAACAAATTATATGTAATCTCATAAAGTAGAGAAATCTGCATGCTTATAATATGTAATCTGGTAGGATCAGAGAAAGATATGCAAATGTTTATCAGCCCCCCTCAGGTCATAGTGAGTGGTTGCCACGAAGTTTTTGAAAAAAAGATGATAATAAAGCCTTGGTCATGATATCAGCAATTTGATGACTAAAGGATAAATATTGAATGGATATAGCTTTGCTAGTGATCAAATCTCAGAAAAAGTGAATATCAATCTTGACATGTGTTGTGTGAGTATGAGTGATTGGATTAGCAGCAAGAAATGTGGCACCAAGATTATCACACCAAAGTGTGGATGTGAGGCGAGAGAAATCGATTTCACCAGGAAGAGACTTAATCTAACAAAGTTCAGTAGTAGTAAGAGCTATGCTTTGATATTTAGTTTCAGTGCTAGATCTAGAAATAGTCGGTTATTTCTTAGCACTCCAAGATGTAGCATCCGAGCTCTCTGGGCCCGCGATGCCCGAGTCCGACCCACTTTGGGGGAAGCGACCCGTCTGTAGTATC